>JAODAL010044126.1:0-33178 GCA_025379985.1 Phyllomedusa bahiana
TTAAAATTATTTCGGAGTGTAATAAGAAAAAATCCCTCTAGGTCTTGTGGTTATCCTCCAAATACTGTGCTCTTAATATTTTATATTAATCTCTTCTATCTCTCATCAGCAGGCATAATTCTGTCTTTTTGCTTCTACTTTGATTAATGTATTAATATACACAATGGGTGTTTTATTTACATTGTTAATTGTCCACTTTTGGATACTGTATTATTGAACTCCGTACTGTGAATATTTGTTAGCTGCTCAAGCCTTCAATAAAGTCATGTTTAAACAAATATTTCGGAGGCGTTTTTTTTTACCTAAGATATGGCAGAAGACTGAACATGTTTCAAGTTTTTTTGTAAAAACTGTGATTTTAAAATTGGTTCCAGGATGACCATTGAATGTTAGGACCAAATAGTAATTGACTCCAAGGCCCCAAAATGTCACCAACATAATTTAACATGAGGATTAAAGAAAATGAAGCAGATACCTAATACAGATAAAACATGTCCTTACATGTAAATCAGAAAGAGCTGCTGGAAATCACTTTCTGGACAGGAGCTTTCTTTATACACAATGCAAAAAAAAAAGAAGAAAATGGGGCCCTCACGTGGCGCCCAAAAGGGCCGCTCATCTTGATATGTAAAGAATAGTATCGAACCTGTAGTACCACACTGTGCTGTAGAGAAATGCTACTAGTCCCCCAATCACTACATGCACTGTGCTGCTACAGAACAGTTACAAGTAAAATGTTCATGATAATAGGCCAGATCAATGTCTGGGATACTGTATGTTAAAACAACACTCAACATACAATATCACAGGAAAGACCATTGTATGTTGCAATATTGTATTCTAAGGCCATCGTAACTTGAAGGATAACTGTATACCATACTTGCCAACCCTCCCAGTTTTGGCTGGTCACTCCCGCTAATGGGGGCCGTGTCCCGCCCCCCACTGTAGAGATGCCGGAGGTTATCTGTGTACAGAAGCATCAGGCAGCGTCTCTTGACGCTGCCCTAAAGCCTCTATCCTGTGCCGCTGTCCGGAAATGCTCTCCTAGCTTCAGAGGAAGCTGCAAGAGCACTGAGTGGTAAGGGGGCGGGGCTTAGGGACCCACGAAGCTCCGCCCCTTTCTCCAAGCAGTGTTTGAAAAACTAGGATGCCAGCAGGACAGGTGAGTGCAGGGATGGCTGTGTGTGTGGGGAGGGGGATGGTTGATTTACCTGTGAGGGGAGGGATGTGTGTGCAGTGACTGAGTGCATGTGAGGGGAGGAGTGTGAAGTAGATTTTATTATTTTATTGCTACTAGCTATTGGGGCACTGCCTGGCTAATGGGGGCATCTGCCTGGATAAAGGGGGCATCTACTTGGCTCATGGGGGCATCTGCCTGGCTCATAGGGGCATCTACCTGGATAAAGGGGGCATATGCCTGGCTATTGGGGGCACTAGCTGGCTATTGGGGGCACTACCTGGCTAATGGTGGCACTCCCTGGCTATTGAGGACCACTACCTGGCTATTGGGGACACTACCTGGCTATTGGGGGCACTACCTGGCTATTGGGGGCACTACCTGGCTGTAAGGAACACTACCTGGCTATTGGGGGCACTTCCTGGCTGTAAGGGGCACTATCTGGCTATTGGGGGCAGCAACCTGGCTAGAAGGGGACATTGACCTGGCTACAGGAGGCTACTACCTGGCTACAGGGGGTTACTACCTGGCTACAGGGTTCAAATAGGGCACCGAGATACCTACCTATTGGGGCACAGTTTGGCAGTATCTCCCAGCTCTGCTGGATGCTGAATAGACCATCCAACAGTCCAGGGAAGCTGGGTGACGCCAAAACCCTAATTTAGCTTTCTTCCAGAGCCTTTACACAGTTAGGTGGAGTAGGGTGTGGCTTTTTGAAGGGGACGTAGCTTACATGCAAGATGGGCGTGGATATGCAAATTTTACGCGCGCCGCCCCTTCAGATCTCCTGCTTTCTTGCTTTCAAAAGTTGGCATGTATGCTGTATACTCTGTGAGTATGAGAATCAATGCTGCTGATATCCAGGGTGGTCTGAACAGAGACTGGGCAGCTTTAGGAAAAGCAAGTTCACATTGGGAGGTTTAAGAAGGTGAATATTAAAGCATTCACGATCTACCAGGTTTTAGTACCTAATGGGCAAAAAATATAATTTAAACTTAATTATGGGTAATTATGGGTAAAGTACATGTGTAAGCAATATTAAAACTGTAGATTGTTTTAAAACAGCAGTTGTCAAAGTTTTCTGAGGGAGAACCATAAAACAAAAAGACAAACAAAATAAAACGGACTGAACTTAAAGGGGTTACCCAGAAGTTTAAAAGATTTGATAGAACACAATAAATAGCATTTATATTGAAAAGTTAAGATATACCATTACCATCATGTGTTTTGTTTCTTTTATCTCCTTATTAAACTATCTTGAGATCCACTTTTTTCAGTGAAATTCCCTGCTTGTGTCACTAGTTCTCCAGAATCTCTTTCTTTCCTACAAGTCCCAGACTGCATTGCATTCCAGGACTTTCCTCCATAGTTATCACTGCTAGACACTGCGCATACATGTGTGTTACCCAAAATTTAATATAATACAGTTGTGGAACCTACAACAAATAAAACGATAGTCCCGGAGAACCCCTTTAATGTCTTTGGTGGTAAATGGCTTTTGGGTGCTTTAGTTGATCGGATGTGTTAGGGCCGCTGGTTATTGGAGCCACTGAACTACCACAAGCGGTGGTGTATGCCGCATATGGGAGCGGAGTCTAAAGGACCCCTGGTTTTTCCGCAAGGCAGGTTGGACTTTCTATGGCAAGAGACCCGCAGGTTACTACCACTGACGTGACTTGCTAGCGGTAGTGGCTAAGGTGTAGCAAGGTACAGAATTGTATGGCAGGCTTGTGGTAAGGGAAAAGCAGAAAGGTCAAGGCAGGTGGCAGGCAAAGCATGGCCAAGGGATGAAGCCAGAGGCTCAGGAACACAGAAAAGGCAGGCAGACAAAAGAATGCTTTCTCTAAGGCTATAATGGCACAAAGATCTGGAAAGGACATGGTGGAAGAGACAGGAATAAATAATGTCAGCACCTGTCGATTAACAAATCACCACCCTACTGAGTGGGGATGCGTGCGCCAGCTAGCAGGAGAACAAAGGAGAGATGAGTACAGATGGGGGGACTTAGTGTTTTGAGTGCTCCCGCAGCCCGATGTGCGGATTGCGGAGTCCATAGCACCAGGCAGAACAGAGACATGAGTGCCCCGTAACAGTGCCACCCCCCCTTGGGTCTTCCCCTCTTTTTGGCCTGATGGAATTTTAGTACAAGTTCCTGGTCAGGACTATTGTCATCTGGTTCCCAGGATCTCTCTTCTGGCTGAATACCTTACAGTCCACAAGATAGTACCATTTCCCCCCTAACAGTCTTTTCAGCCAGAATCTCTTTAACTTCGAAAACATCAGCAGTGTCAGCTACAGTGGATGGAGAAACAACCTTTTGGGAGAAGTGGTTGAGGACCAACGGTTTGAGACGAGAGGGGGAAGAAGTTTTGGATGTGGAAGAAGTTTTGGATGTGGATGAGCATCCACAGCAAGAACATCAGAAGAGATTTGTAGAGGGAGAGGGGGATGAGGATGCACAGGAGAGGGCATCGGCCTTGATGTTCTTATCAGCAGATCTGAAGTGCATCAGGAAATCAAATCTGGAGAAGAAAAGGGACCATCCAGCTTGCAAAGTTCTTAGATGCTGGGCCGTCTGTAGATAATGTAGATTTTTGTGGTCCTTGCAGATGTTGACTGGATGACAAGCCCCTTCCAGCAGATGTCACCACTCTTCCAAGGCCAACTTCATGGCCAGTAATTCCCGACCCCCAATAGTGTAGTTTCTCTGACTTGGAAAAAAATCCCTTCATGTAACAGTTTTACCCCTAAGTATTTTCTGGGTAATAACTGCTCCAGGTCCCACAAGTTTGGGATTTTCATTCTTCTTAGTAAGCGCCACAATTGGGGCCACCACAGTAGAGAAGTGCGATATAAACTGTTGGTATTAGTTGGCAAATCCCAGGAAGCACTGTATGGCCTGAAGGCCAACTGGTCGAGGGCATTGCAGTTTGGAAGCATCCATCTGAAGTCCAAGTCAATGTAACTGAAGAAAGGCAGGGAGGTTCATTCAAAGATGCATTTCTGCAGCTTGGCATAGAGCTGATTGCATCGTATGCATCTTAGAACCTGGCGTTCGTGAGCCTGATGAGATTCTAGATTGTCCAACAAGACCAAGATATTGTTCAAAAACACAAGAATATAAGAGGTCTCTGAAGCTCTTGTTAACGAATTCCTGAAAGATGGCAGGAGCATTACATAGGCCTAAAGGCATCACTAGATAACCTAAGTGCCTGTGCTGGGAATTGAATGTGATCTTTCATTAATCACTCTCACAAATTTTGATGAGGTTGTAGGCTCTCCGCAAGTCTAACTTTGTGAAGACCTTGGCTCCCTGAAGCCAGTCAAAGAGCTCTGAGATTAGTTCCCTGCCTCATGGAGGGATATTACCTGGCAGAAGGTCTACAGGCAAAAAACGCTTTGTCTATGGCTATACTGGTACAAAAATTTGGAAAGTACAGGGGGAAGCTAAATAAGTTAATTGCCTGGCGATTAACAAATCGCCGTCGCTCCGACCCTTAAAATCTTACTGAGCCGGCATGAGTGCCAACTGGCAGGAGAACAGCATGGAACTAGGAGAGTTGAGTACAGATGAAGGGATTTAGTGTTATGAGTGAGTCACAGCTCGATGTGCGGATCGCGGCGCCACTTGTGCACGAAGAGCCGGGCAGAGCAGGGACATGAGTGCACCCATGACCCACCGTGCGGGCAGCTGGGACACTTGTAACAGGATGATTGTAAGTCTTCTACAGGAAACCAGATAGGCAGTCTAAAAATGACCCAAATTTATCATAGTGGCTCATGCTGTTTGACTGTAAGACTTTTCTTACCTTTTTAGACCAACTATTAGTTTGCTTACTATGCAGCAAAACTCTTTGCCAGATTTATGGGTAATTTCTAGGGCCGAATGTTTTTGCCACATTTTACAACATCTTCCTGGCACAACAGGAATAGTAAATGTGCCCAAGTGTGATCATTAACTGATAACATGTATCAGGGTCCAAGTCAGATCTCTACTTCTAAAGCTCACTGGCAGACAATTCAACATATAAGGATGGGTGAAAGGTAGCCCAACAAAGTATGAAGTGCTCATAAAAGTAACCAACTATGTATACTACAAAGTGCACCTGCAAATCACAACCAAAAGTGTTCAAAATGTGAGAAGGGGGACATGTATGAAAACTATCTAGGTCTAAAACATTCTTTGTTGCCCGTAGAAAATAATCAGAGCTCCCCTTTTGTTTCTGACAAAATGAAAGGGGGGCTCTGATTGGCTGCTATGGGCAATACAAAATAGTTTTCATCCATGAGGCCCTTTATTTTTAATTAGCAGGATGTACAGTACAATACATAACTGCAGTGCTTGGGCTTTGCCTGTTATATGCAGAAGCCATAATGCTATGCATAATCTGTTGTATTACAGTGCTACATGGCCTCCAACAAACCCCCCTGACCTATAATGGTGTTCATCAGGTTTTGCCATGTGTTCTATTTTTTTTGATGCCAAGAAACATGTTGCGGGCAGTACTACTCCTCTCGCCAAATCTTACTTCTTCAGAATATTATCTTTAGGAAGCTCACCCTCAGTTAACAAGGTATTAAACAGTAAATGGACCATCTTTTGCTCTATTGTGTAGTTGTGTACAGTCAACACAAAACATAGTAGAAAAATGTAATCTTGTGTTAAAAGTGTCAACAAATTGTTTGACCTACCCGCAGGACATAGGATTCCCCTTTAAGTGTGTACTCATTTCCCCCCATATGAAAGGAGATGTCAGGAAGCTGGGGGATTTTATTACAGTCCATGGAATACTGCAGGGAAAAAAACATATATTACATCAAAAGCAACCATTAGAAACTAGAGCATCACATCAAATGAAAACTGATGAAAAAGGAACTTGCATTTTACAAAAATACCAGTCATGATATTCAGGGGCGTAGCTAAAGCCTTTTGGGCCCCGGTGCAAAACTTTAACTTGGACCCTCCTACCCTCAGACCATTGCTGTGCACAACTAGTTTTTAACAACAGGTTCCCTACTTGGCGTGACGAATGGTTGTGGTGTAGCGTGCCACGAAAAATTAATTCTACTTAAAGGGATTGTCTGATACAAGAAAATTCATTTTAAATGGAGCCAAATAAAACCAAGTTATACAGCAAAAGCGTCTTGCCCCCATTTGTGCCACCAGTAGATAAGTACACACTCGATATAGTAGGAAGCCCCCCAAATTAGGCAGGCAGACCCTCAAACTTAGTAAGACAGGTAAATAGGCCGACTCTTCCTATACAGTAGGTAAAGTCTACCTTCAGTTCATAGGTATGTAAGTCCATTTAGATAGATAAGCAGGTAGCTAGGTAGGTCCCCCTTAGGTAGCCATACAGTGCCGTCAGTAGGTAGGTAAGTATAAAGGTCTCTGACAGAAGGTAGGTGTAAAGTTACCTTCAGAATGTGGTTACAGAGTCCCCCTCAGTAAGTATATAGATCCAGTAAGTAGTTAAGTATATAGTCCCTCATTGGGTAGCTATAAAGGCTTCCTTACAGGTATATGGTTCATCATTTGGTAGCCCCTCAGTAGCAATGTAGGCCCCCTCAGTAGATAGGTGTACAGGTATGCAGGCTAAAATGTAGGTTTTTTTTAAATCTCTTTATTGCAATATTTTCAGGATGTGAAGAGACCAAAAAAAAGACAGTTTAGGCAATTTTTTTTCTTTTACGTTATTCAGCCTATGGAATAAATGATGTTATATTTACATAGGCTGTGGCAATACCAATTTTGTATAACTTTTAGTAAGTTTTTTATTATTATTATTTTACATCTTTTTTATTTTACTTGTAGTCACCCTAGGGTACTTAGCAACAAAGTGGTATGATCGATTGTACATTGTTCTGCAGTAATAAGAAATGGCAGAACAGTATGCAATAATGGCTCTGCCTATGGCAGGATGTAAATTAAGTTGTAACATGGCATCCACGGAGGTCTTTATTAGGCCTTTGGCTGTCATGACTTCCACTTGCCCCCCCCCCCCCTCCCTCCCTCTGCAATCTAATGGTAGTGGGGAGGGGGAGATCATGGACTGGAATGGTGCACTGCACTGTTACTTAATCCTTTAGCTGCCACGGCCTCATGGCATCTATAGGGTCAAAATTACAGGACTGGAACAGACACACCGTAATACCACACTAAATAGCCTTCAAATCTTAAAGCATATCTAGTGTGGTATGCTGTGAAACTACAAGGCCCACATTGGCTGTGCGGTTTAAGTGACATGATAGCTTTACTCAGCAGGCAATCCAATTACAACGATACCCAATTTGTATATTTTTTTTGTGTTTTACTGCTTTTAAACAATAAAAAACACTTTTATTCAAAAAGAAAATAAAAACCGTTTTGTCAAGGTCAAGAAATAAAGGTCTGGAAACTTGTGGGGCGTGACGGAAGGATCAGTATTTCTAGTTGTTATCTGTTAGCTATCAGGTCGTGGTTTGTGACCCTCACAGTTCACACATAGTGTGACATGAAACTAGCATGAATATTAAGCCTATTTTGCAGAGTTTGAAATTTTTGCATTAATTTAAATTCCCACTCCTTCATCTCCCTCTGCATCTTAAAATGTCCCATTAAAACCACAATCTTCAAATCTTCAATAGAGTGGTCTTCTCTGGAGAAATGTGCGGCCACTGGGAGATCAGTTCTGCTGTTATTAATGGTGAATCTGTGTGAATTCATGCGCTGATTGAGTCTCTGCCCTGTTTCCCCCACATAGAGGCCTGTGGTGGGACATTGCACACAAGTAATCAGATACACCACTTTGGAAGACCTGCAGGAAAATGTTCCCCTAGTTCTGTGCACCTGCTGTGACTGTGGGACAAGTACACTGTCAGTGGTGTGGATGTGCCTGCAGGTCTTGCACCTGTTCTGCAGGCAGGGTGAGGTGCCATTTTCTGTTGGGGCCTTCAGGGCACTCTGGACAATAATACGCCGCAGTTTTGGTGGTTGCTGAAAGGAAAGGAGAGGGAGGACTAGGAATATTTCTTTAAGTCTGTTGTCCCTATGTAGCACAGATTGGAGTTCTTTGGCAATCTTTCATAGGATCTCCAGCTGTGACTTGTAGGTGACAACTAAGTGCACTCGGGCTTCATTCTGGGTCTCTTTTTATATGAGCAGATTGTCTCTGTTAATGGCTGCCGCTTTGTTTATTTGGCTGTCCGTCACTTTTGGTTTGTATCCTAGTTGAAGAAATTTCGTCCTCAGATCCAGGAGGTGCTTTAAATTTGACAGTGCTGGCGCACGCGCGCCTTAGGGAGCGGGGACAAGCACGCCGGGAGACAGATACATCGGCAGGAACGCAGGCGGGTAAGTAAGGCAGAGACTGGGAAGCGGAGCGTAACCCCCCTTTTTGCCTCCCCCTCTTTTTGGCCTGGAGGAATCCTTAGAGTAAGTTATGGTCCAGAATGTTGTCTTCTGGCTCCCAGGACCTTTCTTCTGGCCCGACCCTTTCCAGTCAATGAGGAAATGTCACTTCCCCCTGATCATCTTCATGGCCAAAATCTCCTTTATAGTAAAGACTTGATGGTGTCAGCCTCAGGAGTCAGAGGAACGACCTTCCGGGAAAAACGATTCAGGACTACTGGCTTCATAAGGGAGACGTGGAAGGAGTGCGGGACATGTATCGTGGGTGGAAGACGGAGCTTATATGCCACTGGGTTGTAGCGTTTCAGCTCCTCGAATGGCCCTAGGAAATGATGTACTGTCATGGTGGCAGGTTCACCCAATTTATTTTTTATTTTTTGTAAACCACCTCATATTTATGAAACAAGGCTGGACCATTGTAAACTTAGCACTTCTCCCCCTTTGTTTCCCCCAGACACCCTCATAGATTGTAAGCTCTTGTGAGCAGGGCCCTCACACCTTGTGTCTCATCTGTAAGAAGCTCTCACTGTGTAATGTCTGTCTTTTGTCTGTAATTATACCCCTACATTGTAAAGTGTTGCGGAATATGTTGGCGCTATATAAATAAAGATTATTATTATTATTATGAGGGCCCAGTTTCCCAGTTTGTAGCTGGGAATCTTGAGACGAATGTATTTGGCCGACAACCACGCATTGTCTCCAGTAGAGAAGATTGGAGAAGGTCTTCTCTTTTTCTATGCTTTTGTCTTCATACAACTTCACTATTAAAATCAATAGGAGTTACGAATACAGTTGAGCATCGCCAATGTGGAACCTGCACCCATCAGACGTTAATGGCACATGCTAGCAATATTCCATTAATGTCTTTAGTGAAACAACTCCTTTAGTTTCCTCAAGTTACAGCTAATTGATGGGTTACAGTAGGTGGAACTTTTTGCGATAAAATTATTGTAGAGGGACACTCTCTCAAGTAACAGTTGTCCAAAGCAAAGAACCCCTTTAAAGGGTATGTTTAGTAGTGACTGTGGCAGCATTTCCTATCACAAGCTCTAAAGACAACCAAGGGAGTAGGTGGTTGCTTTGGCAAGAGGTTTTGCAGGAGAGGATTTTAGTATTGAATAGTTGCAACCATGCCCCCTTCTCTACTGGCTTGTGTCCCATCATTACTGTAATACTTTTGGCCCCTGCCATTAGTATTGGAGCTAATGATTACTCAAAGAGGTTATCTAGTGTAATGATCAGCAATAGTGGATCCTCTGGACCACCGCAAGCGATGGTATAAGCCACACCAGGGAGCGGAATCTAAGTAAACCCCCCGGCATTCATCAGAGCCCACCGCAAAGCGTGATGGACTTGCTGCGGCGGGAAACTACCAGGTCGCTACCCCTGACGTGACTTGCTTGCAGAGGCAGCCGAGGTGTAGCGTGGTACAGTACAAAGTTGAAAGGCAAGCTCATAGTCGGGGACAGGAAGGTCAGGACAAGCGGCAATGGTTCGTGGTCGAGGGACTGAGGCAAATGGTACAGTTCACGGTATAACGGACAAGACACAGGGAATGCTTTCACAGTAGGCTAAGAGCAGTAAAATGCAAGGGGATCAGGAAAAGGCAGGCTTAAATAGGGCAGTGTTCGGCAATAAGAAATTACCAGAGCGCTGAGCCTTTAAACTTAACAGTGCCAGCGCACACGTGCCCTAGGGAGCGGGGACGCACACGCCGGGAGACAGATACATCGGCAGGAGCGCGGCCGGGTAAGTAAGGCAGAGACTGGGCAGCGGAGCGAGCGTGCCTGCGACCCGACATGCAGGTCGCGGCGCCGCTCGCCAGCGGGACACGGATGCACCTGCGACCCGGAGTTAGGGTCGCAGGGGCACCCGTGACATCTAGGTTTTTACAGATTGATGGCTTACCCCCAGCTTTGTCTTGTTTCTAATAGATTCCACCTATTATGTGATTATCATGTGAATTTTATAACTTTCCTTATACAAAGAATAAGCTTTATTTGTTTGAAACTGTAATACAATAATGATCAAGCTACATATTGTACCTTACTTCTGTTGTCAATGGTGGTGGGAGTGTCCTGTTTTGGGACTGTATGAGTGCTGCCGGCTGTGGGGAGTTACAGTTTATTGAGGGAACCCTGAATGCCAACATGTACTATGACATAATGAAGCAGAGCATGATGCCCTCCCTGCAGAAACTGGGCTGCAGGGCAGTATTCCAACATGATAGTGACCCCAAACACACCTTTAAGACGACCACTGCCTTGCTAAAGAAAAAAAGGGTAAAGGTGTTGGACTGGCAAAACATGTCTCCAGACATAAATCCTACTGAGCATCTATGGTGCACCCTCAAATGGAAGGTGGAGGAACACTAGGTCTCTAACATCCACTAGCTCCATGATGTCATCATGGAGGAGTGGAAAAGGATTCCAGTGGTTGCAACCTGTGAAGCTCTAGTGAACTTCATGCCCATGGGAGTTAAGGCAGTGCTGGAAAATAATGGTGGCCACACAAAATATTGACACTATAGCCACAATTCGTCCATTTCTACTTAGAGGGTGTAATCACTTTTGTTGCCAGCAGTTTAGACATTGATGGTTGTGTGTTGAGTTATTTTGAGGGCACACCAAATTTACACCGTGCAAGCTGTACACTGACTACTTGACATTGTATGAAAGTGTCATATCTTCAGTGTTGTGCCTGAAAAGATATAATGCACTATTTACAAAAATGTGAAGATGTGAAGACTTTTGTGAGATACTGTACCATCAGAGTCTGATAAGTGCAGGTCCCACCTTTGGGACCTGCACAGTGAGCCCGAGAATATTTCGGCTTAGAATGGAGAGCTGGTCATACTTGTGCATGGCTCTCCATTCTGTTCTATGGGATCTCTGAGCACAGCCGAACACACTGCTCACCTTCACTAGGAGCACTCATAGAACAGATTCGGACACAAGCGTGATCGGCTCTCCATTCTGAGCCGAAACTTTCCAAGAAGTGGGACCCACAACTATAAGACTTTGATGGCATATGCCACAAAAGTCTTTTGTGGGATTTGGATGCCACCCCTTTAAGTAGTTGTCACTTGACAACAGAAGTAAGGTACTCACTTTTGTTGTCAGTGGTTTAGACACTGATGGTTGTGTGTTGAGTTTTTTTGAGGGCACACCAAATGTACACTGTTATACAAGCTGCGCACTGACTATTTTATATTGTATCGAAGTGTCATATCTTAAGTGTTGTCCCATTAAAAGATATAATACAAGATTTACAAGAATGTCAGGTTTGTACTCACTTTTGTGAGACACTGTATGAGTATGTTCACACGGTCAAATTTCGGTGCGCATTTCACATCGTATTTGCGCTCTAATACGAGCGAGATGCACGCCGAAATTACGGTATTCCACAGTTCTCATTGAGAACTATCGATTACGCCTCCTCTCCCCGGGCGTACAAAATGATCATATTGTACGCCCGGGGAGATGTGACATGTCACAGTCTAGCCCGCTGGCCCCCCGCATCGCAGGAGTACACGCTGATCAGCGCGACTCCCAAATACTGTACGTCCCGCAATTATGCCGTGTGAACATAGCCTATATACTATCGATATTCCATCAAACTCAATAATAGGAACATCCCTTTAATTGTCCTACAGTGATCACAGAAACCAATGAAAGTATGGAAGATTTCATGTGAACAGCCTGCCTGTTTCTGCCCATTTAAATACTGTTTAGTGGGAGTTTATATTTCAGGTAAAAGTTTTGTATATTTGTATATTTTGTATAGCCAACTTTATCAATATAGATAAAACAAATCAGAAAAGCTTATTTTATTTTTATTACCCCTCCTTCAGGTTGCTGTATGGCTCCAATTGCTTTCATTAGGACAGATACTGAACCAGCAGGACCAGTGATGTAAGCTGCTCCTGTGTCTACTGCTGCTGTGCACCCTTGTTTGCAAAACAGGACCTCTGCTCCAACTGACACCCTGTAGGCCAATAAACTTAGTTAGTAAAGACAGTTTTTGTTAAAGTCATGCCTAAAAACCAAGAGGGAGTAGACGTCATCCATAATATGTACCTATACATGCACAACACACGTATGCAACACAAGAAGCAGTAAGAGGCCACCACCTGCTGTCTTCTTTTGCTAGACTTTAGACTCCAATTAAAAGTACATTCAACTGAAAAATAGTTCCCTTGTGTAAAATACAATAATGGTAAGCTAATTTTCTTATCCATGGAAATCCGACCTATAAGGCTATGTTCACACGGCTTAAAATGGGACGTATTTCAGTCCGTAATTACGCGCCGTACTGCTGGAATACGTCCCAGTCATTACGGTAATCAACAGTTCTCATAGAGAACTATGGATTACGTCTCCTCTCCCTGCTTGGCGAATCCGCCGCGGGGGAGATAAGTGACATGTCATTTTCTAGCGGCGTATACGCGCCACTAGTAATGATAGTCTATGGGCCGGCGAGGTGCCGGCACCCCGCTCCCGCCCCGGTTTCCGCCCCCGTCCACACGGCGTAATTGCGGGGCGTACTTGCGCCCCGCAAATAAGCCATGTGAACATAGCCTAAGACTCTCAAATTTCCCAAAAATATAAGGGCAGATGTCCATTCAGCAGTTCTGCTTCAGATACCTATGACAACCTACCAGGACCTTATTGAGTCAGTCCCAGCACATTTAGTTGCTGTCTGTGCTGCACATGGCAATTATCCTGGATTTTAGCTCATGGTCATAATACTGTGACTCAATTATACATAAGACTGCCCTGGCCAAAAGAATATCCCTTCAGCAGTTCTTCTGCACAGAAGCACTTCTGGCAGATTCTTTATTTTTTGAGAATGGTATATTGTGTGTACCCAGGACATGGAGGGCGACATGTATGATCGGGCTTTCCAACTGTTTTCAGGCGTATACTGCGCCTCACTGTGCCGACTCCGCCGTCGGGCACTCAAATGCAATGTTAGGCGCAAGCTTCGCCACTTTGGAATGCGCCTAACATGAAGGGGCGTGCAGTGGGCGCGCTATGGGCGTTCTGGGGCGGGACGCACCAGATTCGAATACTCCGACGCATGTAGGAATGCTGGTCGGCAAAGTGAGGTGCATTACAGCTCCAACAGGCAGACCTAGTTCAATGTGGTCTCTCTGAGCCGGAGGAGGCGCAGTGAAGCTAGAACTTATTGTAATGGGGCAAAATGTGCTCTAGGTTTACTATTACAACACTACACTAATAAAAAAGAGTTGATTATAAAATTAATTCATTAATAAAGATACATATCAAAGTTGTATAAAAACGAATTCAATGTATTGAAAAAGCTGATCATTTAAAATTAAAGGAAATATATATAAGATCTCCAAATAAAGAAATATCAGCTATAAAAGGTCTTTAAAATACGGATACAATTAAACTAGTTTTACATTAAATAAGCCAATGATGATGTTGTACTGATGTTAATTTTTGTCCTTTTTAATACCAAAAATGTAAGATGTATTTGTTCTTCTTTCACCTTTTATTCTATTTAGTATATACAGCAGGAGCCAGCACAGCACAGGTCTTGCTGGGACCTGTGGTCCTCCAAGCAGGATTTCTATGTTCCCACGGCCAATTTCGGTTCGTGTTTACGGACGTATTTATGTCCGCAAATACATCACCAAACACACCTAAAATAATGAACAATTAGCTTAGAATTGATGCCAATGGAAAATACGGATGTATTTGCGGGCGTAAATACGTTCGTAAATACATCCATATTTTCCATTGCCATCAATTCTAAGCTAATCGTTCATTATTTTAGGTGTATTTGGTAATGTATTTGCGGATGTAAATACGTCCGTAAACACGAACCGAAAATAGCCGTGGGAACATAGAAATCCTGCTTGGAGGACCACAGGTCCCAGCAAGACCTGCGCTGTGCTGGCTCTTGCTGTATATACTAAATAGAATAAAAGGTGAAAGAAGCAAAAATACATTTTTTCGCATCACTAACATGCTTAATGATTTTTCCCTGATTTCCAGCCTGTCTCTAAACTTAATACATGTTAGGCGCATTCCTTATGCGCTTAAGTTCCGCAATGCGCCTCACACAGGTGAGGCGCGGGGAACTTTACACCACCTTTATAAGCGCACTTCGGGCGCCGACATACATCAGGCGCAGTTTTCACGAAAAAAAAACGTGTAAACAGGCGCTTCGACTCGCCGATCTTCATACATGTCGCCCGGAGTGTAGACTGCGCATTTATGGCTTAATCATGTGTAATCTGATTATCCCTACTTTCCTTACCCTTTCATGGTAATATGCCAGTATCCATTCTTCTTAAGGTTCACATATTGAAAGCTTCCCATGTAGTGAGAAGGATCTGAACCACCAAACATAATTTCACCTCCAGGGTTTAGATCAGAATCCCTGCAGCAAGATACAAGTAACACTGAATAAGTGGTTTCAAAAGTGGTTTAAACTATAAATATGTACATGAATTAAGTATAGCAGAATCTAAAGAATTATGAAAAGGTATTTGACACAAAAAGATATGTTGAAATTATTCCACCTAACAAGTCATACAAATCCAAAAGGGGTTGGTACAAAGATCCTGTTACTAGAACAGGTTGAACTAGCAAGTACATGCGTAGGGCTGGGTGGGTGCAGTTATACTTATTAGTCAACTTTCACATTTAAAAGCAACCTGCTCTATTAACATGTATCATTTTTACTGAACACAGAGATTAAATTGATCACGTAAAGTTTTTACATTTTTCCTTTCTCAAACAGGTAAAAGGATAGGAAGACACAGCAGGGGGTATATAGCATTACAAATAGAGGTATGAATTGTTTACAGCATCTAACACAATGGCTATGAATCATAGGAAGGATCCATCCAAATGAAAAAAGTTTTGGGCCTCTGAAAGAAAGGTGGATTTTTACCTGCAATAATAATTCTTGACCGAGAGAGGTCTCCAAAGAGGTAAAAGTTTTCCTATGAGCATATAACAGCTTAAAAAAAGCATAGAATGGAAATCTATCTGGTAGTCAATGCCGGGAGGAAGTATAGACACTCCTGAGTTCAACAGTGTAACCAATTTAAAGGGGTTTGAAAAAACAGATAAAGAGAGTGGGGCAGGACAGACAGTGAGTCCCTGCGCTCTCCACTGGAAGACACTATAAGGGCATATCCCCATGGCACGGGTTTTCGGACGTTTTTTCAGGCGGTTTGCGGTTTTGCAGACCGTCTGAAAAACCGACCGAAAATTAGTACAATGAGGCGTTATGGAAAACCCGTACAGCAGTCCCCAGTGCACGAGTTTTCTGCCCGGCCGTTTTTCCGCCGGCGGGCCGCGCGCAAGACGTTCTGCATGCACATTCTTCCGTCCGGTTTTCGGACGGAATATGTGCAAGTAAATGTGAAGGGGGAGGGCGGTCCCCCCACCCCCCGCGGCCGTGTGCACAGCACACAAACCGGACAAATACCGGTCGGATAAACCGGCCGGTATTTGTCCAATGCCGTGGGGACGCATTGGACAAATGCTTTATACAAAAAATGTTTTTACAAAATACAAAGTTGTGGTCTGAAAATGTAATTGTGTTTTAGATTTTAAAAGGAAATGTATAGCTACAAAACTTCACAAGAAAGAATACTTCAGCTCAGTTTTTGAAAATGGTCACCTCCATCCAATCCATCTTAAAAAGGAAGAACCTTTTTTCTAAGAATAATTTGCTATGGGATATTGGTGTATGATGGAGAATAGATGTCACTACACAATTAATGTCTGATTTTAAGGTCCCACAGTTAAAAGAATCATGATTTGGACTATCTCACTGAAAATAAATGTATAACGCCGTTCCAGCATGGATTTATGAAGGATCGGTCTTGTCAAACTAATCTCATCAGCTTCTATGAGGAGGTTAGTTCTAGACTGGATCGGGGTGAGGCACTGGATGTCATATATCTAGATTTTTCTAAAGCATTCGATACGGTGCCACATAAAAGGTTGCTAAGTAAAATGTGAATGCTTGTACTGGGGGAAAATGTGTGCAAGTGGGTAAGCAACTGGCTCACTGAGAGAAAACAAAGGGTGGTAATTAACGATGCATACTAAGACTGGATCCCTGTTACTAGTGGGGTACCACAGGGTTCAATATTGAGCCCTATCCTATTTAACATTTTCATTAATGATCTTACACATGGATTGCACAGTAGAATATCGATCTTTGCAGATGATACTAAGCTCTGTAAAGTAATCAACACAATAGAGGATAATGTCTTATTACAAAGGGATCTGGATAAGCTGGAGGCCTGGACAGAGAAATGGCAGATGAGGTTTAACACCGATAAATGCAAGGTTATGCACATGGGGAGGAAAAATCCATTACATGATTACATGTTAAATGAAAAAACACTGGGTAAAAGTGACATGGAGAAGGATTTGGGATCCTGGTTGACAGTAAGCTTAATTGTAGCAGCCAGTGTCAGTCAGCAGCTGCCAAGGCAAATAGGATCATGGGTTGTATTAAAAGGGACATAGATGCACATGATGAGAACATTATTCTCCCATTATACAAGTCACTGTTTAGAACACACATGGAATATTGTGTACAGTTTTGGGCACCAGTGCACAGGAAAGACATTGTAGAGCTTGAACAGGTACAAAGGCGGGCAACAAAAATAATAAAAGGACTAGGTGGACTGCAATACCCAGAAAGATAAGCAAGATTAGAGTTATTTAGTTTAGAGAAAAGACGGTTTTGGGGGGACATAATAAATATGTTTAAATATATCAAAGGTCAATATTGAGATGTCTCCCAAGATTTATTTATACCCAGGGCTGTATCTAGAACAAGGGGGCATCCTCTATGTCTTGAGGAACGAAAGTTTCTACAGAAACATAGAAAGGGATTTTTTACTGTTAGAGCAGTGAGACTGTGGA
Source organism: Phyllomedusa bahiana (assembly GCA_025379985.1). NCBI lineage: Eukaryota > Metazoa > Chordata > Amphibia > Anura > Hylidae > Phyllomedusa > Phyllomedusa bahiana. Next base: position 17,498 of record JAODAL010044126.1, read on the forward strand.
ACTCTCTGCCAGAGGAACTTGTCATGGGGAATTCAATAACAGAGTTCAAAAAGGGTTTGGATGCATTTCTGGAGTGTAATATAATAAGTTATAGTGACTAGGATTCTGGAGAGGGGTCGTTGATCCAGGGATTTTTCCGATTGCCAAATTGGAGTCAGGGAGGAATTTTTTCCCTCAAATGAGGACAATTGGCTTCTACCTCATTTTTTTTTTTTTGCCTTCCTCTGGATCAACACTTTAGCAACACTTTAGCAAAATAGGCTGAACTGGATGGACTTGTCTTTTTTCAGCCTTACAAACTATGTAACTATGTAACCCATTCTCCATTCTTTAGTTACTGAAATGTAGATGCTATAGAAGATCCGTATGGTTTTTCTTACATTATCACTTTTTTTCTACATACATTGAAGGAAATAATTATTTGATCCCTTGATGATTGTGTAAGTTTGCCCACTGACGAAGACAAAAACTGTCTATAATTTAAAGGGTAGGTTAATTTTAACATTGAGAAATAGAATATCCAAAATAAAATCCAGAAAATCACATTGTATAAATTATATACATTTATTTGCATTTTGCTGAGAGAAATAAGTATTTGATCCTCTACCAACAAGAGCTTGAACAGGTTCAAAGGCAGGCAACGAGAGTAATAAAAGGACTGGATTGACTACAATAAATAGAAAGATTAGCAACATTAGGGTTACTTAGTTTAGAGATAAGAAGGCTTTGGTGGAACCTTATAAATATAGAGGGGTCAATATAGAGATTATTCCCAAGATCTATTTATACCCAGGACTGTATCTAGAACAAGGGGGCATCCTCTACGTGTAAAGGAAAGAAGGTTTCTACATAAACTTTGATCCCCTACCAACCATTAAGCGTTCTGGCTCCTACAGATCAGTTAGACATTCATAATCAACTTGTTACCTGCATTAAAGACAGCTGTCTTAGTCACCTTTACAAAAAGACTCCTGTTGACAGACTCAATTAATCAGTCAGACTCTAACCTATACAACATGGGCAAGACCAAAGAGCTTTCTAAGGATGTCAGGGACAAGATCATAGACCTGCACAAAGCTGGAATGGGCTACAAAACCATAAGTAAGACGCTGGGTGAGAAGGAGACAACTGTTGGTGCAATAGTAAGAAAATGGAGGAAATACAAAATGGCTGGGGCACCATGCAAAATCTCACCTCGTGGGTTATCCTTGATCATGAGGAAGGTGAGAGATCAGCCTAAATCTACACTGGGGGAACTTGTTAATGACCTCAAGGCAGCTGGGACCACAGTCATCAAGAAAACCATTAGTAACACATTATGCCGTAATGGTTTAAAATCCTGCAGTACCCGCAAGGTCCTCCTGCTCAAGAAGGCACATGTGCAGGCCCGTCTGAAGTTTGCCAATGAACTCCTGGATGATTCTGTGAGTGATTGGCAGAAGGTGCTGTGGTCAGATGAGACAAAAATTTAGCTCTTTGGCATTAACTCAACTTACTGTATTTGGAGGAAGTGAAATGCTGCCTATGACCCAAAGAACACCGACCCCACTGTCAAGCAAAGAGGTAGAAACATTATGTTTTGGGGGTGTTTCTCTGCTAAGGGCACAGGACTACTTCACCGCATCAGTGAGAGAATGGATGGAGCCATGTACCGTAAAATCCTGAGTGACAACCTCCTTCCCTCCTCCAGGACATTAAAAATGGGTGGTGGCTGGGTCTTCCAGCAAGACAATGACCCAAAACATACAGCCAAGGCAACAAAGAAGTGGCTCAAAAAGAAGCATATTAAGGTCATGGAGTGGCCTAATCCCATAGAAAACTTATGGAGGGAGTTGAAGCTTCGAGTTGCCAAACAACAGCCTCAACATCTTAATGATTTAAAGATGATCTGGAAAGAGGAGTGGACCAAAATTCCTGACAAGTGTGCAAACCTCATCATCTTGTTTGCCACAGGGATCAAATACTTATTTTTCACTGCAAAATGCAAATAAATTGATATAATTTATACAATGTGATTTTCTGGATTTTATTTTGGATATTCTATCTCTCAATGTTAAAATTAACCTACACTTAAAATTATAGACTGTTCATGTCTTTGTCAGTGGGCAAACTTACACAATCAGCAAGGGATCAAATAATTATTTCCTTCACTGTATCTCACTGAGGGGTTTTAAGGGAGTACTCCAGTATTGTCAATAGGTCGAGGAGAGTCAGCAAGTAAATGCCCTTGCTATACCACAATTACCTAGCCCCGGGTTTGTGCAGTGAGTAGGTCCAAGTTTCTAATTATGTGCCCGGTAGACTACATTGTGATCTGAAACAGATTAAGTGGATTATTTCACATGGAAAGGGGTAGTGTAGTATAGTCCCCGGAGTCGATTGCTAAGGTCTTAACAATCGACTTGAGGCCTTAACAACCGGCTTAACAACCGACTGGAGTCCGCGGAGTCGATTGCTAACTCTTATCAACTGACTTGAGCTGAGGCCTTAACAACCGGCTTAACGACTGTTAGCGACTTCACACGTAGTAAATTATGTGTCCCCCAGTGAAGGTAATAGGGTCCCCCAGTAAGTTATACGTCCTCTAGTAGGTGGTTATATACTTTATATATCTCCCAGTAGGTAGGTGTGTAGTTTATATGTCCCCCAGCAGGTATATAGGCAGGTTATGGATCCCCCAGTAGGTATATAGGCAAGTTATGGATCCCCAGTAGGTATATAGGCAGGTTTAGGTCCCCCAGCAGGTATATAGGCAGGTTTAGGTCCCCCAGCAGGTATATAGCTTATAGGCCCCACAGCAGGTATATAGATAGCTTATAGGCCCCACAGCACGTGTATATTTAGGTAGCTTATAGGCCTCACAGCACATATGTAGGTAGATTATAGCTCCTCCCTGCACGTATATAAGTAGATAATAGCCCCCCTCCCTGCACATAGAACAGTAGATAATAGCCCCCCTCCCTGCACATATGACAGTAGATAATAGCATCCCTCCCTGCACATATGACAGTAGATAATAGCCCCCCTCCCTGCACGTATATAAGTAGATAATAGCCCCCCTCCCTGCACATAGAACATAGATAAAAGCCCCCTTCCTGCACATATAACCATAGATAATTGCCCCCCTCCCTGCACATATAACTATAGATATCAGCCCCCCTCCCTGCACATATAACAATAGATAATAGCCCCCCTCCCTGCACATATAACAATAGATAACAGCCCCCCTCACTGCACATATAACCGTAGATTACAGCCCCCCTCCCTACACTTATAACAATAGATAACAGCCCCCCTCCCTGCACATATAACAAGAAATAACAGCCCCCCCCACCTCATATAACAGTAGATAACAGCCCCCCTCCCTGCACATATAACAATAGATAACAGCCCCCCTCCCTGCACATATAACAATAGATAACAGCCCCCCTCCCTGCACATATAACAATAGATAACAGCCCCCCTCCCTGCACATAAAACAGTAGATAATAGACCCCCAGCATGAATAGCGGCAATTAAAAGTAATACCCTGACAGCACTTACCTGACCTCGCTCCCTGCCGCTGTCGCTGCTCCCGGTCTTTTCTTCAGCGGCGTGACGTCACCAGGCCGCGCGCGGGCAGCGTGATGACGCGCACGCCGCCTGGGCTGTGCACATCCTGACTGCGGCCACAGATTACTCCGCGGAGCTCTCTGCTCCGCTGAAGCATCTAACTGTATGTGCGTCCGGCGGACGCACATACAGTTAGTCCCGCCACTGCTGCCGTCGCCAAGGTCCTAAGCTGATAGCTTAGCGACTGGTAGCGGCTTAGGACCCTAACGATCGGCGGCGGCGTATAGCGGCAGCGCCGGGGACTAGTGTAGTATATGGAAAATGAGGAAGATTGAGCAGTGAGTTGGAGCAAAATCATTGTGTAGTAAAATGTGGACTGTGACCAGGTCTTTTTTGATTTCACGTTGTGTCAATAGATTAAAGTGTAGGTTAGTGATAAAGGACTTGTGATAAGGGGCATTTTTCATATCTCAAAATAGGTCAATAGCTCCATACCAGCTCCTTCAATAATGTTTTTGCAGGTTTGTGATAAAGTTTAGGCTAAAGTTATGCTGAGATAAGATGGAATGTAGAAAAGGCCCGGTTCCGGGGGGCGTGGCCTGAGCAAGGGATGTGAACGGTCGCACGCTGTAACCTCTCCTGGACTGAGCTCCGTTCCGCGGCACAACGAATCCATATTCAGAGAACAAATCTCTCCAAGACAGGCGGTAGGGTTCCCTAGAGGACGGTCGACCCTCCGGTGCCACAACAGTCCTGCTCGGTACCCTATATCCTGAGTTCTAGGCCTAAACTGTAGCTCCCTCGGTGACAGCAGCGGCAAGCGACGCCATTTTAACTTCACCCATCTGCAGCCCTGTCATCTCACCTCTGCTTTCTTGAGGCCTCCAAGCTGAGTGGTCCCCCTCCCGGACGCGCGGCAACCTTATCTGCTGAAGCGCTTCTGTCCTAGCCGGCGAAGCGGACGTGGGTTCCCGGTGTCTCCGCACACACTGCAGGCTGCCTGCGCATCACCTCGGCGTCCTCCCGGTACTGTCCCCGTCGCTGACGGCGGACGGAGTAAGCGGTGGATCCGCGCTCCCATCCGCTCACCCCTGGTGACCGAGCATAACATCCGACGGAATGCCCGCAGAACGAAGAGGAGATCGGGGGATACGGCGAAACAGCAGCAGGACAGCAGCTGCGTTCAGTAAGGCTGCTTACCAGGGCAGAGAGCGAACAGACAGAGGTGGAAACGACAAAATTAAGGTACACAGACCCTCTATTTTGGCAGACTGCAACTACCGACCAACCTTTAAATCATACTCTGACTGTAGCCAGTAGATGTGAAGAGAGTGTAAAGTCAACATTCCAACGAAAACAGGCTCCAAGCCTGTAACGTTATTCACTCTGAAATCCACGAGTTTGGCGGGATGGCGCCATGTCGCCCTGACCGGTGGCCATTTTAACTGTTCCCCTCTGAGAAAGGTCGCATATTACATCTACAGCGCACGACTTAGGCTTTAATCCCCCACTTTCTACTTCAAACTGTAAAGTAAAGCTAATCCAATTTGAGAGACAATAAACTCCACTTGCATAGTGTAAGAGCTGATTCTAATACACAGCCTCAGTCACACCAATCAGCTACAATATTACAGGTCCACGCTGGGAAAACTTGCTGTGGAGATATATACTGACTGCTCCTGTATTGTCCTCTGGCGACATCTACGGATAGAAAATGGAATTACATGTAGTTGCTAAGTTATTCCTGAACTAATAGCTTCCTCTACTTCTGGAAATCCACCATTCTAAAGTGGAACTCAGAAGACAAATTTTGGTCAGCCTGTATTCCCAGGATTAACTTGCTTGGTGCCCTTACTGCATAACAGACGAATTCATATAGGAATTCCACCTGGGGCTGACATTGCATTTACTCCCCAAGCTTCAAGTACTTTAGTGCTGGGTAATCCCTCTAATAGATTCTGCACAATTGCAATCTTCTGAATAAGTCTGGTGGCTAATCTTGAAGGGCTCGTCTCCTTCTAAAATATATTAAGTTACTAGAATTCCATAGATCTCACCCATCAGCGGAGTAACGGAGAATTTTCCTGTTCCCTACTGATATCGGAGCTCAGAACTTTCAGCTTACACTTGCCACGGTCTGTACAGATTCTTTGCTACTTATACATCTGCAGCTTTACTGTGGTGCACCTGCTAACAACTTATATACTGATTCAGCCCTGATCTTTTGACTGCCAAGTATCCACAACATCATAGAATCGCCACTAACTCCAAAGACATAAGATCCTCGTCCTTACCTGCTTCCGCTCTTAATCAGTGGTGAACCTGCTGACAACTAAATCGCCACCTCCACCCCAAGTCCTAATCCATCAAGCCCTTGTTGGACCCTATCATTAGCTTATTCAGTTAAAACACAAACCTTCTACTCTACCCGCTCTCTTACTATTCAGAAGTAATCTTCCTGCCAACCAGATCCCTGGTGTAGCCTTGTGCCTTAAGATACAAACTTCCTACTGTATCCTCTACTCGGGACCATCGTTAAACATACAAGACTCTGCATCTATTTCACCAGCTGAGCAGTAAGCTTCGTTGACTAGGCTAATACCTGATTACCTACAGGCCGTCACTCCGGACTGTCATTACCAGCAAGTAGATAGTAGTGGCCTCTACTGCGCGACACGACAACTCACCAGAATACATCCTACTCATTCTGAATCCACAGATCAACATGGGTGGTACCTCCAAAAAAAATCCCAAAGCTCATCCTACTAAACTACCTGATTTTTTTTTCATCAGTGCCACAAAATGAGAAAAGATCTAAAAGAGGCTTGCAATTTTCCTCTGCCCCACCGTCGGTTTCTTCAAGAGCAGAATCTGTTGACCTTGAGCAACAAGAAGATCTAGATACTCAACCTCTAACAATATCCACCCTGCAACGCCTTTTCTCCTCATTCCGCTCTAGTCTCCAGGCAGATTTTAAGGAGATAATTTCAGATCTTAAACAGGACTTTCAATCCTTAGCGTCAAGAACAGATCATATCGAAACCAAAATGTCCGAATTTGCGAACTCACACAATTCCCTTATTGACGCCAACACTGCCTTAGAGGAAGAGGTTCAACGCCTTTCAAACAAAGTCTTGGACCTCAAAGACCGTTCCAGGCGCAACAATGTTCGGATCAGGGGCATACCGGAATCAATCTTGCCAGACCAGCTTAGCTTCCTAACCGACCTCATGACACTGACACTACCTAACTGCAGCACACAGGACCTGATTATCGACAGAATCCATAGAATTCCTAAGCCACACAATCTACCGCAACAAATTCCAAGAGACACAATAGCCCGGATCCACTTCTATCATGTCAAAGAAGACTTCCTGCGAGCCTTGCGCAAAACAGACTCCCTTCCAGAAAGGTTTCAGTCTCTCTCCTTGTTCCCCGACCTCTCTGCAGCTACTATGCTACGCAGAAGAGAATTCCAACCGTATACTAAGATCCTCAGGGAAAAAGGCATACCTTACAGATGGGGATTCCCTGTAAAACTCCTTATCACCAAGGAGGGCGCTCAAGTTATCTGCTCTACGCCGGATTAAGCTTGTTCCACCTTATGACATTGGGACTTACTACCCTCCACTGATTCCAGCCCGGTCCGGAAAAAGCAGTCACGTCCGGAGATGGTGACTCCCCTCTGGTCTTAAAAACCTCCCATCTTCGCTCCAACTCAGCCCTATAAGTCATTTATAACATATTCGATACCTGAATATTTCTTCACTAACTAGGAGCTCTCTCCTTTGGAGATGGCCTGATTCTAACTTTGGTTGTTGAACCGTTCTTTTCTCCCTTCTCAAGTTTAGGCAGGACTGCCTCTTATTGTTTCCCTTCTCCTAAGGGATAACCTGATACTGATGTTGCTGTTATTTGTTTCTATTGTTTGTTGTTTAATTAATAGCCGACATTGCAATATGCTTTTTGACATTCTATACATTGCACCATTCTCAGTGTATACTCTATTACTTATCCTACCCTATTCAAATAATTTTTCCCTCTGGTCATTATGGTACTTAAAATACTCTCCCAAAACGTTAAGGGGTTGAACTCCCCTTTCAAACGCTCATTAATGTGGAAAGAGGTTATTAGATCAGGAGCAGATTTAATCTGCCTTCAGGAAACGCATCTTCTGCCTACTGATGCGCACCGCCTACGTAACAAACATTTTCCCCATATTGTCCAACCAAATTCCCCCCAAAAAAGGCAGGAGTAGCTATCCTAGTAAGAAACTCTGTAGCTTTCCAGTTACATCAAGCTATCACTGACCCCTCTGGTAGATATGTCATCTTGGTTTGTGAGATCAACTATAAAATGTACACCTTGACTGCATTACATGCTCCTAATAGCAAACAAGTTTCCTTTATCAGACACACTATACTACAAGCCAAGCAGGTTAGGAAGGGGGGGGGGGGGGCTTGGTGGTCTGTGGAGACTTCAAAGCAGTAATAGACAACGTCTTAGATAGATCAAATTCTCGCACGTCTAATTGCCCTGATTTGAAATCTTTATTAGCTGAAGAAGACTTACACGATATCTGGAGATATCTTCACACAACCAAAAAAGATTCTACCTTTTTCTCCCATTCTCATTCAGTCCATTCAAGAATAGATTTTTTCCTTTTAGACAAACATGTCCTTCCACAAGTAACAACATCCACCATCGGACACATAACCTGGTCGGACCACGCACCAATCGCCCTCCATCTTAAATCTTCTTTTCCTAACTCCCAACCTTCCCTATGGCGAATTAACAACTACCTCCTTAAATCCTCAAAAAACATGTCATTTCTAAGAAACTCCTTAATAGAATACTTTAATACAGAATCAGTTCCCTCTCCTACAATGTTATGGTGTGCACATAAAGCCTTCATTCGTGGGATCTTCATTCAATTGGCTAGTCGCTGTAAAAAAGAATATAGTCTTACCTTAGAAACCCTTATTAACAAAATTAAAATAGATGACGCGGAATTCAAAAAGGATCCCTCCTCAGATAAGCAAAGCCAATTTTTGAAGTTTCAGAATGAATTACGCACCCTCTACCTCCAAAATTATGAGAGAAACTTATCTAAAATAACATGGCAATATTATCTGCACGGCGACCGTGCCTCTAAACTGTTATCAAAAAGAATTAAAACACAACACGCCCGGACTAAAATTGCTTTCTTAACAACAGAAGAAGGCAAGACACTTAGAAACCCTGCAGACATTGCTAATCAATTCGCTCAGTTTTACTCTAAATTATATAATCTGCAATCCGGAGAAAAGTTCACTACCCCTACTGAAGGAGATATTACCGCTTTTCTATCTTCTGTAGCCTTGCCTAAACTTAATGCCTCCCAGCTAGCCTCTCTTAATGCCCCATTCTCTACAGCTGAAGTCCAACGTGCAATTAGAACTAGCAAACTGAACAAGACCCCTGGCCCAGACGGACTTTCAAATGAATATTATCTTCTCTACTCGGACATCCTGGCTCCCTATATGACCGACCTGTTTACTAATTTTGCTTCTTCCCCAAACCCTCCCAAAGAACTTTTTCAAGCAACTATTACTACTATTCCCAAACCAGGCAAAGCAGAAGACAAGGTTGTCAACTATAGACCAATTTCACTTTTAAATACTGATATTAAGATTAATGCTAAACTCATTGCCTCCCGTCTTAATCAAATCTTTCCCTCCCTTATACACCCAGACCAAACTGGTTTTGTCCCTGGTAGACAAGCCAGAGATGCTACTCGACGTATCCTAGACCTTGTGCAAATTGCAGGTAGCATTAACACCGAAGTAGCCTTTCTATCATTAGATGCCGAAAAGGCTTTTGATAGAGTCAACTGGCGCTACATGGAGCTAACTTTGCAAAAGTTTGGATTCTTGGGTTTCCTGCTCTCAGCTACCATGGCTCTATATTCCACCCCATCAGCCGCGGTCCTCACATCTGGCTTCCTCTCTAAAGCTTTTGACCTAACAAACGGTACCCACCAAGGTTGTCCTCTCTCCCCTTTAATTGTTGTTCTCTGTATGGAGCGCCTAGCCGATAAAATCAGAAGTAACCCTTTGATCTCCGGTATAACAATCCAGAACATGTCCCATAAGATTAGCCTTTATGCGGACGACGTCATGCTCATAACTTCTAACCTTTCTTTGTCAATCCCAGCTATCCTAGACACCCTACAGGAATTCTCATTAGTTTCCTTCTACAAACTTAATAGATCTAAATCCTTCCTTTTTCCGATAAATACTCCTGTCACGCAAACCCCCTCCTTAGAAACCTTTGGCTTCACTCTAACTAACACCTCAGTAGACTATTTAGGAATTAAAGTGTCGATATCTCCATCCATTACCTTAGAGATGAACTTCGACTCGTTGTACACAGACCTAGACAAGGAGATCAAACGACTTAATAAACTCCACTTATCGTGGATAGCGAGGATCAACATCATTAAAATGTCACTCCTTCCTAAATTAATTTACATCTCCAGAGCCATCCCGTACATTATCCCTCAATACTCCCTTCTTAAACTCCAACGACTGCTTTCAAATTTTATTTGGAATGGCAAGAAGCCAAGAGTGCAGAAACACCTTTTATTTTCCAGCCACAGAAAAGGAGGCCTAGCAGCCCCTGACTTAACAGCATATAATGTAACGATTTTACTTGAACAGTCCCTACCTTTTTGGTCTGACAATAATTGCATCTCCTGGGCACATCTGGAAGGTCGAGCTTTTACCCCATGTCCGGTTAGTTCGCACCTCAAAGCTCTAACCTTGGGAGCCCCAATTCCCATAACTACACTACAATCCCTTTCTGACCTATTTCAACTTTGGGCTGACTATGTCGTCCCTAACTCATGGGTTTTGCTGCAAAAAGAACAAACCCCATTAGATGTCCTCAAATGTTGGGACAACCATTTCCCTTCCTCTTCCTGGGCACGTATGGATTTCCATTCAATTAGCCAACTATTCCATGATGGGGGAGATATGAAAACATTTACGGAACTCACACTTCCTACAAATACACCCAAGCTCTTCCTTTTTCACTACTTCCAACTTAGGCATCTAACGCAATCAATTAAATGGCCTTCTACCCTTTCCACACCCTCGGGCTTCCACAATTTCCTCATTAAAAAGAAGGGTTTTGAAAAAGGTCTATCGTTAATTTACCACTTGCTAGTTGACGGACAAGATGCTCACAAACTCCCCACTATGATTAAATGGGAAGGTAAATTATCTAAAACATTCCCCTTAGCTTTGTGGAATGAAGCACATTCTGCCCGTTGAAACTTTCCAAATGTTTAAACCACCTTGAGACATGCGTAAAATTCATCTTCGCTGGTATCTCCCGCCTACAAGGTTAGCACACATTTACCCCGATTCATCAGAGCTTTGCTGGAAGCAGTGTGGTCAACAAGGCACGATGCTCCATGCATGGTGGGAATGTCCCACTATTAAACATTTTTGGAAAGCAGTCTTTTCTCTCATATCTGAAATTACTGGATTCCTATGTATACCCACACCTGAATTAGCTGTGTTAGACATAGGATTATCTGACAGTCCCCTATCACTTAGAACGATTTTCTTTCATGTCCTTATTGCAGCGCGAACTGCACTCGCCTCAGCCTGGAAATTGCCTAGAGCCCCATCGCTTTCAGAGATAATTAACAGGATTAATTTCAACTGTTCATGTGAATTGAAACTAGCAGACTCTCCTCATGTTTGCCTGAAGAAAAAATCCCTTTGGGAACCATGGCTTGTTTCTAAATATAACACTAACAATTTTAACTGAATTACCTCTTCCGTATCAGATGTTGCATTAAATTTGTGTATACTTATGGTGCATTTCATCTCCCGTAAATCTTGTGTTGTGAACCATGTTATTCTAACCCTCAAGATTTTTGTCCTATTTTATTGCTGTTATAAGTACCCTTTGGTGACGTTTATTGCTATGTTATACCTATACTTTACAAAATGTATTCCTACTTATGACTAATAAAACATATGTTTAAAGAAAAGGCCCGGTTTCTGTCAAAGGCTCTCTTGGCATCTAGACTTTATAGTATGGTTGGAGGCACAAAACTTTGCAGGGAATTGGTTGTTACTGCCACTGCTTTATGAATGTTTGTAATTGACTGCCAGTAAGGGAGATAGCCTTATGCATCTGTCAAGATGATGGGCAGTATTTCTTGTGGTCTAGTATCTAGTATAGTCCTGGTTTATATGTACTGCTGGGTGGTAGGATTGGTGAAGTGAGTAGGTGAAGTGACTAGTAACAGGATTCTTCAACTTTCAACTGCAACTGGAACTAACTACGTAACATGGCAGACTCCCTATTATAAGGACCCTCTGTGCCTCCCTGATTGGCTGCAGGACATTTTAAAGTGCACTGTCATCATTGTTATCAACAATGCAGCAAATTCACCCTCGCCCTACATCTACACTGTTAGATTGAAAAAAGTAAATAAATCCTTGCTTGAATTTCTGCATTGATTGCTAATAAAATGTTTTACAATTGTTAGCAAGTCACGATTATAAATGAACACAATCTAGCTAAACTAATAACTCACGAGCAGTTGTGCTGCTCATGTTTTCAATTGATCACTTTGAGTAACAACCACAATGCAAATAGTAAAAGCATATCCATTCAATAATTACTTGTTATACGGAAAAACGTTGGGTAAAAGTGATATGGACAAGGACTTTTAGGGGTTAGTAAACTTAATTGTAGCAGCGATTGTCAGACAGCAGCTACCAAGGCAAATAGGATCTTGTGGTTTATTGGCATATACCCAGGCACATAATGAGAACTTCATTCTCCCAATGTACAGATCACTGGTCAGACCACATATGGAATATTGTGTACAGTTGTGGACACTAGTGCACTGGAAAGACATTGTAGAGCTTGAACAGGTTCAAAGTTCAGCAGCGAAAGTAATAAAAGGACTGGATTGACTACAGTAAGTAGAAAGATTAGCAAAATTAGGGTTATTTAGTTTCGAGAAAAGAAGGCTTTAGGGGAACCTAATAAATATAGAGGGGTCAATATGGAGATCTCTCTCAAGATTTATTTATACCCAGGACCATATCTAGAACAACTGGGCATCCTCTACATCTAGAGGAAAGAAGGTTTCTACATAAACAGGGATTCTTTACTGAGCAGTGAGACTGTGGAACTCTCTGCCAGAGGAACTTGTCATGGTAAATTCACTAACAGAGTTTAAAAAGGGTTTGGATGCATTTCTAGAGTGTTATAATATAACAAGTTATAGTGTCTAGGATTCTGGAGAGAGGTCGTTGATCCAGGGATTTATTCTGGAGTCGGGAAGGAATTTTTTTCCCTAAAATTAGGAAAATTGGTTTCTATCTCATGGGGGGTTCTGCCTTTCTCTGGATCAACACTATAGCTCAACAGGCTAAACTGGGTGGATGTCTGTCTTTTTTTCGGCCTCACAAACTATGTAACTATGATGCCCAAAAAACAGTCTAGCAAACTTGCTGCTCCAAAAGCCAAATAACTCTCCTTCTCTACCTACCACTGCAGTGTACAGAAACAGCAATTCACATATAGGGTTTTGTTATATTTGCAAGAAGTTGTATATATAATTTTGGGGTGTTTTTTTCTCCTATATTAGAAAAATTGCTATTTAAAAATAAATGGTGCCAACATAAAGTAGTCACATGGTAAATGTTGTTTGTTAATTATTTTGTGTGGCATGATTGTCTAGCAAAAAAAAAAATTAAAATTTTGAAAAACTCAAGAGTATCTACGAATATTTAGTAACAATATTTAGAAAGAAACAAGAACTCAGAATCACTTGCAGGAGTAGAAGCATTAAAAGGTTATTCCCACATAAAGTGACACATTGCAGATTTGGAAAAGGAGGCTGTGTCAAAAAAAGACCAAAACTGGATGGTGGTAAATGTTGTACAATATAACAAAAACGACATGAATTTCATATAGCGGTAATTGCACTGACCCATATCATATCATTTAATGTGAAATTCATACAAATGAAACCCCAAAAAACAACAGTGGAATAATGGAGGGATTTCTCTATAACATACATGAAATGTTACCATCAAGAAATACTCTTGCCAAAAAAACAAGCTATCAAAGGGTTTGGTCAATGGAAAATAAAAAATAATTTTTGGAAGGCAGGAAAAAATATACAGTTACCAAAAATCACTGTGTTAGGGTGGAGTTATACTTCAGGTCTCAGTTACATTTTCTACCTGCACTTTAAATGTTTACTAAATGGGGTTTTCTCCTCACAATGATTAGCTTTCAACATGTAGAGAAAGGAAAATGAAGACTTATCAAATACATTGCTGTTTTGATTCTACTTTGTTCAGGAGATAAAGAAGATTTTGGGCATTCCCCACAGCATGGGTTTGCGGCCGGTTTTTCAGACTGTTTGCGTTTTTGCAGACCGTCTGAAAAACCGGCCGCAAACGAGCACAACGGGCTTCTATGGAAAACCCGTGCAGCAGTCCCCAAACCACCGGCCACCCGAAAAACATTGAGTTTGCACGTTCTTCCGTCCGGTTTTCGGACAGAATATGAGCATGTGAATAGGAAGCGGGAGGGCTTTTCTCTGCTCATCGCTGAGAAAAACCTCCCCCTCTTCCCCCTGCGGCCGTGGGGACGGCACTAAAACAGGATTAACCGACCGGTATTTGTCCATTGCCGTGTAAACGGGCCCTTTATCTGCTGCTAGTGCACACAACTTTCACTTGGTTATGGACAACCTCTTCCGGCTCTTTCTCTTATCTGATTGCTACAAAGCTGCTGTCTACCGATGATGAGTCACTCCACGCTAAGTGTTATCAGTAGTACAGGAGCTTGTTTATTTAAGTTAATGACAAGTTTGAACCCTGTAGCCTTGTGCACTAAAGTTTATGAACCTCTAGGAGCTATGTCACTGTTACGAGGTTAGCTAGGAATAGCAGAGCTGATATGCTGTAGACCCACTCACAGCCTAATCAGGAAGTGTGAGTCTGGAGAACAGCAGGGTGAGACATCCCATGTAATGTGCTCAATAAAAGACATGAACAGCTGTTTGTGTTTTATTAGTTTAGGTAGATTGTGTTTGTCTAGAAAATTGTGACTTAGAACAACCAGACCACATTTTATTAGTAATCACTTTGCTACAGTTGTAGACTCTATACAGCGTAATGTTATCAATGTTCAATTTATTCCCTACCATAAATTGATATTTCAAATATTTAAGTGATTTTTCTCAAATGGGTTTTTCAACTTTATACATATATTCAAATAAGCTCAGGGGGAAAAAAATAGGACTGCTCTACTTATTGAGATTCAACGATATGAATTTATTATCAACAGCATATACTACCCGTGTATCCCCGAAAATAAGACAGTGTCTTATATTAATTTTTGCTCCTAAAGACGAGCTAACGCTTATTTTTAGGGGATTTTTTTTTTCTATGAACAATAATTTACATTTATTGTTGAACAAAACATCAACATGTATTAATATACTGTAGTGATTTCATCACAAACATCAGCATAAGCAGCCAAACTCTGAATTGCATCTTGAAAAATGCACTATGTCTTATTTTTTCGGGGAAACAGGGTATCAATGACTGATCAGCGGAGTATACCTGAAATACTTGAAAAAAAGTGCTGTGGCCCTCTATAGATTTTAAGGTAACAACTAGTGTTGAGCGATTGCGTTGGCTATCGAGATCGATCGATAGTCGATAGTCGGCCGCTATCGATAAGGTTTTTCGATAGTGAGCATCGATTACCATTAAAGTCTATGGGAGAGCAACAACACCTTCATTATTACACCCAAACAAGGCTGGAGAAGCTGAAATTAACATCCACAACAGTCAAATGGATACGTGTAACATCTTAGGCAACACACTTAGGTTATAAAAGCCACAGAAAAAAAATCACAGACCATTCACTATCCCTGTCTTTTACCACAGTCCACAAATTAAAAAGTGCCAGAAGGCATATTATTTGAAACCCCATTTTACTTGAATGACATTGAATATCCCGTCCTGGGAAGCACTGACCCAAAAACCCGTGAGCACTATTCTGTATATAGAGCTATGTGACATTTGGGGG
>JAODAL010044127.1:0-33177 GCA_025379985.1 Phyllomedusa bahiana
AGGCGCCCCACGCACGGGCCCCCAATGTCCCCGCAAAAAGCCAACATGGCCCAGGGTGGGCGGACCTTTTACACCGCATTGATGTGATACCTGGCGGGAATCATAGGCCAGCCCCCGCATGCGCCAAAGGGGTCCCGCACTCCCCCGAACGCTGGGAGGCGCGGGGACTTTACATGAATGTTGGGGGCCGGGGCCCCGACAAAAAATCAGGGCACATTCCGCCCGGGGAAAAAGGGGGAGGAAAAAGTGCCCCCCCCGAGGGAAATTATCATGTCCCTTGGTCATTTTTTTCAGGCTGTTTTTTTTTCCATAGACTTGACTTCCATAGACTTCACTGTTTTTTTTATCTTCTCCCCCTAAAAAAAGTATTTGTGAATGGGTGTTGTGTTCTTTTTAATGCATTTTGTTGTTGTTGCATTTTTCAAAATTACAATTGGTGAGGTTAATGTTTTGAAAGGGGGGGAAAAACTACCACAGAATAAAAAAAATCCCAAAAAAACATGTACCTTTTCACATTTTTTCAGAAAATGTTTAAAAAAAAATTGGTGAAAAAAACAGGAAAGTTAAAACCCAATTTCAAAAAAAAAAAAATTTTTTTACATTTTTTTTTATTAATTAAGCTCAATATGGGTTACAATCTATTTAAGTACTTTATTGATGTCATGTGTTTGTTTTGTGTTTTATACATCTTTTTTATTAAGTGTATGATATTAAAGGGGTTTTTCCACCATAGACAATGATGGATATCTTGGGTAGGCCATGTTGTCTTATGGTGCAGCCCCCAAACTTGGGCCCAACCTATGTCGGAAATGGGTCCCCGAATCTCTCCGTGCAGACTGGAGAGTCGGTCGTGCTTGCGCACGACTCTCTGTTCTGTTCTATGGGCGTTCTGAGCAAGCCAAAAAGCATGGCTCGCTGTATTTAAAAACCCAAAATAGAGGGTGGGCTGGCAAGCCGGCCACTCTCCAGCCCGGGGCGCGGTCGTACATTTCCCCCATCGGGTAAAACCCCCTTAAGTCGTATCCTTTTTGCTGCATACACATAAAAGAGCGGGGTGTGAGTATCGCGCATGCGCCGTTACTTCTGTAGTGTAGCTGTCACAATGGTCAGTGGGGAGGTAGTGGTCCCCTGGTCACCGCAGGGGTTGGGAAACTAGTCGAGGGCGGAGTCTAAGGGGGCCCCCTTTTTTTTCCCCCTCGCCCACCGCAAGCGGGGGAAAGGATTCGCTGCAGGGTAACCCCCCCCGGTCGACCCCCAAGTAGGGCAGCAGTGACCGAAGTGTGGCACGGAAAAGGCCCGGGACAAGGGGAGGACCACAGGAGGGCTGGCCGGCACGGTGGAACGTTGTCAGGATAAAACGTGGGCAGGGAGCAATGGATGCGGGAAAAATCCCGGGGGAGGGGGTGGGAAACCGTTTTGCAAGAAGAAAAAACACATGGATTGGACACCAAAAAAAGGGGCGGGGAGAAGAGGAATTGGCGCCCTTAAAAGTCCGAAAGGGATGGGTTTGGGAAAGGAGCAATTTTTCCTGTTAAAGCGGGGGTTTGACGTGCGTGCGCCTCTAGTGGGGGGAAGATGAAGAGGAGCGCCCCTGGGGGGGGAAAGCAGGATGGGGCAGGTAGCAAACAGCAGCCTTGGGTGCAGCGCTGGGGAGCAGCACCCGGGAAACGGACGTGTTGCGGCCTGGGAGTCGGACCGCAGCCGAAACCGTTCAGAGCAAATTAAACACTCTAACTGAACACATTCAAGATGCAAAAAAATTTCCCGCGGGTTTAACGTTAGAAAAAGTAAAAAAATTTGTTCCAAAACTTTATTTCAAATTTAAGTTTAAAATCTTCACATGGCTTTCAACATTTCATATGAACCTAGCCGACGCGTTTCGGAGAAAACCCTTTTTATGGCCTACTCTAATGACCCTTTTTCCCCACTACTCTGGGGTAGTGTGACATTTTTGTTTGGAGAGGGCCGAGGGCGGGGTTTCAGTTAAAAAAGCACTGGTCGGCTCCAAAAAAGCTAGTGGCCCGGGCATGTGCGCAAAATCAGGGGCCACGCTGTTTAACCCGTAGCTACCCACCCGCCCTCCCCAAAATGGAAAAGTAAAACTTTTACAGAAATAGTGAAAAAAAACGGGTTCAGGAAGGGGATAGGTAGCTTTAGGTGGCTTACAAAATAGCGTGGACAGTCTCCAAAAGTTTTTTTGTGCAAAAAACATACGTTATACTTGGTGTACATTGATTTTAACCTATATGGGAAGGAAGGGGTGCCCCCATTTTTTGGGGGGCTGTAATGCCCACTCCACAGGTGTTAAGAGTGGGAGTTGCAAGTTTTGGGGTGTTTTTTTATTTTTTTCTCTTGGAAATAAATGGAGGGCGGTTGGCCCTTTAGAGGGGCCTGTTGGTCCGGTTTTAGAGGTAAAGATTGATAGGATGCCGATTTTTAGAAACACGTTGAAAGTCGTGGGCAGCTTTAAATCTTTTGATCAAAAATTTGTGAAAACCCAGGGAAAATTCAAAGGGTTTTTTATGTTTTGTAGAAGATAGTGCTTTTTTTTTGGGGGGTTTCCCCCGTAGTGTATTGCCCTTTTTTGCAGTAGTGTGCCCCTGGCGGGGGGGTTGGGTGTGTACAATGTTTTTAATTTTAAAATGTGGGCCCCGCCCTGCGTGGCCCCCCAGGTTTGCCCCTTGTTTTTCGAATGTTTTTGGGTGCAGAAAAAAATTTTGTTTTTACCCGGGGTAAATTTTATTTCACCTAAAATGGGAAGGGGAAAGGGGGGCCCCCAAATTTTTGGGTTTTTGCCCCGGGCCCAAAATCTCACAGGCTGTCATAAGAAATGCAGCTTTGGAAAATCTGGTTTTTTTTCTTTTTTTTTTTTCTCTCTGTATAATGGAGGTCGGTTGACCCAGTGATAGGCCTGATTGGCTCGATTGAGAGGTAAAGATAGCATAGGACTGCCCGATCTGAGATCACGTTGAAAGTCGTGGGCAGCTTAAACATCTTTTGATCAAAAAATGTGAACCGAGAGTCTCAAAGTCTCCAGAGTAGTGCGCATGCGCGCCAGTCATCAGGCTGGCCGGCTCTTCTATAGTGTATGCAATAGTCATAGATGGCCCAATAACTTACTACCATACACATAACAGTATAAATAAACATGTAAAACACACAAATATGTAACACATCAATAAAGTGCGTAAAGACATTGTAGCCCATAGTTAATAAGAAAAAAAAAAGAACTGGCCAATCCCTTTAACTCCTTCACGACCGCCCACCGTCTTTTGATGTTGGGCATTTCATTTTGTTTGTCTGCAGACGGCTTTTGATGTCGCTGCAGACATCGGAGTTTGTGGCTCCCGGCACCGCAGCAGTGCTGAGAACGGGGCTGAACCGGTGCTTTAACCCTTTGATCGTCACCGCAGCACATTCAAAGGGTTTCCCTACTCTGTCGGGTGATCAGAACACCCGGTGATCCGACAGAGCCCTGGGAGTGGCTGCACAGTCAGCCCTGGGGTCCTAGAGTAGCCCAGGGCTGTCTGTGTAACAAGCCAGTGACCAGGGCAGACTGTGTGCTGTCCTGATCACTGCCTGTGTCAGACTGACAAAGATTGTAATGTATTAGCATATATGAATATGCTAATACATTACTAAGTGTAAAAAAAATAAATAAACAGAGTTCTCCCTTCATGGGATTTAAAAAAAAAGGAAAAAACATAAAAAGTGTAAAAAATTAAATAAATAATAAAATAAAAATAAATATATAAAAACTAATTGTGCATATATTACACACACAAAAAAACCTATACATATTAGGTATCCACACAACCGTAATAAACTGTGCAATTAATTTAAAAAGTTTTTAAGTGTGAAACGTGAATGAAAAATTTTAAAAAATTTAAATTAAAAAGAAAATTCTGCAATTATTTATAGATGAATTTAAACTATTCCCCCATAAAGTACAACTTATCTCCAATAAAAGGAGGCCTCATACAACTGCGTCATTGAAAAATAAAAAAGTTACAACTGTTGAAACACAAGGAGGAAAAAACGAAAAAAAAATGTTCTGGTCATTAACTACTTTTCAGGCGTTCGGCTTAAAGGGGTTTTGCCACCATGTAATGTTGACGTGGGATCCTCCAAAATGGGTATCACTTTTCTAAATATATGTGATTACAAAAAGTGAAGCCTGTGAGAGCTACAGCATTGCTCAGTCCCCCTTAGTTTCCTGAAAGTTTACATTAGACACGACCAGGACACTGACAGGAGCTGATCTGGCCGCGCTTGTGTGTTTGCACCTCTTATCTGATGACAGGGAACATAAGGGAGCTGGGGAGAAAGTGCAGTGTATGAGTCTGTCTGCTGTATAGAGAATCCACTGTTGTAATGTTATAATTTGAGTAAACTTTAGAGAGGCTCCCTGCTTCCTCGCTCTCTGCTCACCCTCTCCCTCTCACCTCTGCAGCCATTCATGACTCATCATGCTTTGTTTATATTCTCTGCTGAGCAGATAACAGCTAAGGAACTCACTTCATGGCAAAACCCCTTCAAGGGGTTAAAACAAAAAATAATACGCAAAGTTTTTTTTTGCATGAAAAGAAAGTCAAAAGGCCCCTTGGAAATGCTGAGCTGCTGCCTTGGAATAAACTTGCACAATGGGCTGGGAACAAGTGTTCATATTAAGTCTACACTTGATCCTTTATCTCTACTTCAAAAATTAATCAGGAGAGCAGATCACAAGTAAAACCTGCCCGGTCACTATTCTGTCCAAGTAGTGGGTGTGAGGTCTCGGGGGGGGGGGGGGGGGGGGGGGGGGGGAGGGATTTCTTATCTTAGTACATAAGGATTTGGGTTTGGTTTTAATTTAAAGCAAGGGTTTAATGTATTAATGACACTTGACCTACTTGTACATCTTGGCTTTGTTAGGGGAGTATGGAGTCCAGGAGCAGAGCCCGCTCCATACACGGTGGGAGTCAGGTGATATCTACGGCTGACGTATGCCGGGGCTGGAATTGGAAATAATTGGAGGCTATAGAGAGTGTGGCTATGGCACCTAGACCATTAGACAGAGGTTCTCTTCTGTCACCTGAATGCCACCTAACCCATGGTATGACCACACAATGCATGTCAGTCATAATGGCAGCCAGGAGTCTAATGTCCATGTCTGCCATGATTGTGCTCCTGTTATATCTTGTAGGAGATTGATAAATTGACAGATCTGAAATACTTATGTTGCATTATATAGTCCAAAGTCCCAGGATGTGGACTTCCGGGGACATAGCATCACGAATGGCCACGTTTTAGAAGGGCCCTGCTGCAGCTGTTAAAAACTCAGCGGATATCACCGCCATCCCTCGATCACACGGGGAGTGGGTAAGTTGTTTGCTTGGCATCGCTGAGTGGTGCCGAGGTGCGGTGGAGCAGCAATTGTCTCCCCGGAGGCCTGTAGCAGCAAGGGTAGCTGCGTAACATCGGCCGCCACCACCACCCTGCAGACAGCTGACCTCGAGGTGGAACATTATACAGTGGCTTTGCAGACCAGTCACAGACCGGTGACCTTTTGCCACCGGCAGTCGGACACAAAAGGGGTCGCGAAGAACCGGCGGAGAAGTCGGAGCGACCTGACGCAGAAGAGGCCTCGGGATCCGCGCGACTGATCCTGCGCGCGGGAAGTGGTCGCCATTTTGAAAGGCAGCAGCCGGAGAGTAGCAGGCATCAGAACCTCCGCGCCCTCATTACCTGCTGTGGAGGAGCGCACACAATGCGGGGACTTCAGCATTCAGCACCGACACAACAGTCGGGTCCAGTGAAGCAGCCATGCAGGAGGAGCGGTGGGAGGCCCGATTCACTCCTCGCGCCCGGAGCGTCGGCCAAAACTTGGAACGGAGCCGCGGGAGAAGCAAAGCGGAAGATCCGAGATTACCGCTCCAGCAAGTGCGTGGCACGCTCCTTCCGGTGACTGCAGCACATGAGGAGCAATGAAATCGCTGTGACCAGGGAGGTGGGCCGATTCTGGTGGGTTGTGAGGCTCTTGCTCAGAACATGGTAGAGATCCGCCATCTTGGACCAGTACCGGAGGGTTGTAGTGCTGAAGGTCGGAGGCCCATCTTCTGTTCCTGAACTCACATGCCCTGCTAATTTATATGAGACCTTAATGTAGAGGGCTACCTCTTATCTGCTCAGGAGAGAAGATAAACTCAGCATGCTGCATCATAGGAGGGAGAGAGAGGGTGGTGAGCAGAGAGGTGAGGAAGCAGGGAGCGTCTGCAATGTTCACTCAAATAATTACATTAAAACCCAGTGGATTTCTATACAGCAGACAGCTTATACACTGCACTTTTATCCCCAGCCCCTTGCAAGAGTCTTCATGTTCCCTGTCATCAAATAAGAAGTGCAAACACGCAAGCGCTGCCAGGTCAGCTTCTGTCAGCTGCTGGTCGTGTCTAATTTCAGGAAACTAAGGGGGACTGAGCAATACTGTAGCTCTCACAGGCTTCACTTTTTTAATCACATATGTTTAGAAAGTGATTAAATTCCCTTTATTTTGGAGGATCCACGTCAACATCACATCGTGGCAAAACCCCTTTAAAGGGCATATACCCCGCACCAATCTCTGGGAACTTGCTGCACAAAGTATATATCCAGCGCGCTAGGCTCAAATCTCACCTTAGAGACACTGTCGCACCTGGCCCAGATGCACTTCACTCCTGAGGTTACTAAAGGGCACCATAAGCCACAGGTTCCAAGCCTCTAGGCATTGCATGATTAAAGGGGTTTTGTCACGATGTAATATTGACGTGGGATCCTCCAAAATTAGTATTTAACCCCTTAAGGACCCAGCCTGTTTTGACCTTCCTGCACACCCCTATTTTTTGAAATCTGACTGTGTCAATTTATGTGAGAATAATTTTTTTGACCTTTTACCTAGCCTGTGATTCAGAGATTGTTTTTCGTGACACATTGTGTTTAAAAGTTAGTAAAAAATTTTTTTTACCCAAACAATCCTTGTTTGTTTGGGGAAAAATATAAAAATTTTCATGTAAATTTGGGAAAAATTTGCGATTTGAAAGTTGCAAAATTTCTGCGTGCAAGACATAATTATTCACCACAAAATAGTTATAATAGAATTACCATATGTTCACTATGGGTTTTGGCTTTCATTTAAATGTCTTTTTTTTTTTTACGACATTAGAGGGCTTAGAAATTTTAGTTATAATTTCTCACATTTTCACGAAATTTGCATTTTTTAGGCCAAACTCCAGTTCTGACGTGGCTTTGAGGGGCATGCATGTTAGATACCCCCATAAGGGACACCATCTAAGAAAACTAGACCCCTTAACGTATTACAACACTATTTGGAAGTTTGATAACCCTTTTAGATATTTCACAGAAATTAAAGCAAAGTGGAGGTGAAATTTCAAATTTCACTTTTTTTGGGCAGATTTCAATTTTATCCATTATTCATGGAATAGGAAAAATGTGATAGGTAAAGCAATTTTAATATCAATTCCCCAGGTCTGCCGTTTTTAGAGATATCCCATATGTGGCCTAGTGCATTATTTGGCTCAACCATAAGCCCCAGAATAGGAGGAGCACTACAATATTTCTGGGGTCTCATTTTCAATACGATTTTTTTAGGCGCCTTTTTAGGTTTGGGGACCCCCAAAGGGGTGCTAAAACTTAATAAACCACCCTAAATAGACCGCATTTTGGGAAAACTACCCCCTTAATGAATATATCCAGGGGTGCATTGAGTATATGGACCCCACAGGTGATTCACAAATTTTTTTTAGCATAAGGCTGTGAAAATTAAAAAAATTTTTTTTTTCAATAATCTGCAATTTTAGCTTAAAATGTTTCATATATACAAGGAATCCTGAATAAAGAACCCTAAAACTTTGTTAAGCAATTTCTTCCAAGTTCGGCAATCCCCTTTATGTGGTTTTGGAAAAACTGCGTTTGGGGCATGGCAGGGCGTATAAGGGGAGGGAGCGCTATTTGGCTTTTGGAACGC
Organism: Phyllomedusa bahiana; assembly: GCA_025379985.1. Lineage (NCBI taxonomy): Eukaryota > Metazoa > Chordata > Amphibia > Anura > Hylidae > Phyllomedusa > Phyllomedusa bahiana. The sequence goes on from JAODAL010044127.1 coordinate 8,003, forward strand.
AGATTTGGTGGGGCCTTTGTCGCATTTGCAAACCCCCCAAAGTAGCAGAACAGGCGAAACCTTCCAGAAGTCGCCCCATTTTGGATTCAACACCCATCAGGGATCTCATTAGGGATGTATTCTGCATTTTAGGACACAGGTTTTCCCAAATAGTTTTTTTTTAGCATTGGGCAATGAAAATGGGGGGGAAAAACGCAGTTCGGTCATTGTTTTTTGAGTTTCAATTTTACAGCATTCACCGTACAGTGAAAATGATGTGATAACTTTACTATGGGGGTCGGGAAAATTTTAGAATGATATAGTTTTTTATATAGTTTTTCTGTTTTATTACTTTTACACAGTAGAAATAGTCTATAAAAAATTGCGTTTTTATGTTGTTCTATTCTGACAGCCTAACTTTTTTGTTTTGCTGTGTGCAGAGCTGTGTATGGGCTTGTTTTTTGGGGGATGAGTTGAATTTTTTTATTGGTACCATTATGGGGTGCATATTATGCTATGTTCACTTTTTATTAAGGTTTTTCTGAGATGTTTGGAACAAATAGAATCTTGTAGTGTTTTTTATTTTATTTTTTTTTTAGCGGTCACTGTACGGTATATACGACATGGTAGGTTTACTCAGCGGTAATACGATTACACCGATACCCATTTGTATATTTTTTTTATGTTTTACTGCTTTATACAATAAAAACACTTTTTTATTCAACCAGGAAAATACGTTTTTTGCATCGCCATAGTCTGAGGCCAAAAACTTTTAAATTTTTTTGTGCTTGGAGCTGTGTAGGGACCCTTTTTTTTGCGGAATGAGTTGACGTTTGTATTGTTATAATTTTTGGTGGGACAATGCTTTTTGATCGCTTTTAAATCCATTTTTTGGAAAGGGCCCGGGTGAAGAAAATACTGCAAACCTAGTAGTGTTTTTTAATTTTTATTTTTAAAGGGTCACGTGCGTATCCTTGATAAGTTAGCTTTTTCTCTTTGGGTCCTACGATTATGGCAATACCCTATTTTATAGTTTTTTTATGTTGAAGCACTTTAAAAAAAAGAAAAGTGTTTTTAGTGTGTAAAACAATATTTATGCATTTGCTATCTTCTGAGAGCTATACATTTTTTTATTTATCCGTATAAAGAGCTGGATAAGGGTTTTTTTTTTTGCGGGATGAAATGACATTTTAATTGTACAAACTTTAGCATTTCTAGGAGTTTTTGATCGCTTTTTATTCCATTTTATGTACTGCGGGATGAACAATAATCTTAATTCTGTACGGGTTAATTAACATGACAGATTTATAGGGCAGGTCGTTACGCACGCGGCGATACCAAATATGGGTACTTTATTTATTTTTGATCTTTTTTGGGGCGATTGGCGTTTGTAAAGGGGAAAAGGGCGGTGTACGTATTTTTATTTTATTTTTCGGGTTTGTGTTTTACTTGTTGTTCACTTTTTTTTTACTTTTTCTCCAATTTTTATTTTTTTTTTCCCCATTTGGGGATTTGAATGAGAGATCTTTAGATCTCTCATTCAATAGGAATTTAGTGCATAGCTTGTTGCTATGACTGGTTCCTATGACAACTGTCAGTCACGATGCTGGGTCATGCCACAGGGCAGGCCGGGCACGTGACGTCACAGACAACCCGGAAGGATTCTGTGCCTCTGTGCTGTCTGTCGAGGGAGGAGCTGCACACGGATCGCCGATCTCCTCCTGCGTCTCTTTAGTTATTGCGGAAACCCCATCGTCGCGATAATTAAGGGGTTAACTTCCCCCCCCGGACGATCCGGGGTCGGGGTGACGCTGCGGGATGTCAGCTGTATATACAGCTGACCCCGCGCCGATCGAGCCAAAATCTGCTTTAGAGTTACGCGATCTCGGACGTATCCATACGTCCAGGTGCGTCAACCCCAAACGACCTGGACGTATGGATACGTCTAAGGTGTTAAGGGGTTTTAAACACTTTTCTAATTTTTATGTGATTACAAAAGTGAAGCCTGTGAGAGCTTCAGCCTGACTCAGTCCCCTTTAATTACATGAAAGTTTGCATTAGACACGATCAGAATGACAGGAGCTGATTGGGGCGCTTTTCGTCTTTGCTCTTCTTATCTGATGACAGGGAAAAATGAATGAGCTTTCAAGGGGTGTGGAGAAAGTGCAGTGTATGAGTCTGCCTGCTGTATAGAGAAACCATGTTGTAATGTTTTATTTGAGTAAACTTTTGAGATGTCCGTTTTTTCCCCGCTCTCTGCTCACCCCCTCCCTCTAACCCCCGCAGCGTTTATGACTTATTATTTTTTGTTTAAAATCGGGCCCTGAGTTTGAAAAGGAGGTAAGGAACTCATTTCCCGTGGCAAAACCCCTTTTAAAACATATCATAGTCCCCCTGTTTTAAAACTACAACAACCCATCTGGACAGGGCCCCTTTCCTTTAAAATCCCTTTGGCCCCCCCCCCCAAACCCCTTATTACTGTCTTTTTTGGACAACATCCATTACGGAAACCCGAAAAAAATCTTTTTCCCTGAGCTTATTTCGAATATCTGGATTTGACAGGCAAAACAATAAACTGGGCCATAAACCCTTCCCAAAACCCAAAGGGCCTGTTTTCCCCTTTGGGCCTCGCCGGGCTAACATTTTTGCTTTTGCCCTGAAATTTTAAATGTACATAGTCTGATTGGCGGCCGAGGGATCGGATCGGATAATACCTTTCTGAAGAACTCAGCAAATCCTCCAGCCCCCCCACAACGGTGGTTGGTCAAAACAATAGAATTTTAATTTTTAAAAGTTAAAAACAAATTTTTTCTATTTCTTGGGGTCGTTCAGGCCCAAATATAGAAAAAAAAGTGACGAGCCTTTTCAGCTGATTTATTTTGCTTATTTTGCATTAGGGTTTTATTTTCCAGGGCTGTGGGAGTGGGAAACCCCAAAACCCCACCCCTCAATTTCCCAAACCTCCCGATTTTCCCCAAAAAAAGGGCGAAATGTTTAAGTAAATAACTTTCCTGAAAAAATTTTAAAAAACCGGCTGTTTACCCCCCTTCTGATACAATAATCAAGCAATTTGGAAAAACAGAAAACGGGCCCAAGAAAAAAGGGTAAAAAATGTTTTGATTTTTTGAACACTTGTGAGTAAAATTGAAAAAAAAGCGTATTTGTACCCAAAATCCACCCTGAAACAAACTTTTGGGAATGTGTAAATAAACCGGGGAAAGCAAAATTTGGGTCAAGGATATCTTAAATTTCTAAATCCAAGCCCAAAAAGGATTCAGGCAGACTGAAAACCAAAGGGGGATTTCCCAAAAAACAAAAGATAAAAAAAATTTAAAATTTGTTTTTTAGGAGAAAACAGTAAAAAAATTTCAGTTACAGGAAAATCGGGCGGGCCCAAAAACAGATCCCAAAAAATTTGCAATTTCCACATTTATGTATAAGATGGGAAAGAATGACTGTTTTTTTAAAATTTTCCCAGTAGCCTCTTTGAAACAAAAGTTTTAAAGGGGTTTGGGGAGAGATAGGGACCCCTTAAAAGGGTCACAAGTCCCAAAACATTTTTTACCCTTTTGCTTGTCGTGAAAAACCCAATTTTTATTGATCCCGACTTTAAAACCCCAAAAAAAATTTTTGTAAAAAAGCAAAACCCTGCGGGGAACTTTTGTGGAATTCCCTGAATTTGTTCTGAGAAATCGCCTCATCAGATCCGCAAAAAACTTTTGCCCTTTCACATCTGATGTCTTTAATTTCCGGGCCTAGAGAACGGCCTCTCTAAAAACTAATTTTTGGGGGGAAAAAAGGGGTGACCACAGGGGCGCCCAATCTCTAACAATGTCAGGGGTATAAAGGGAAAATTGCCTCACCCACAGTAAAGGCCCTGATGAGGGGGTTCTATTTTCTACTTTTGAAAACGGGTGAAACAGGGTTGCTGAAATCTTTTTTGCCCTGGGACCCGGAAACCTTTCCTCTGGGGCTGACGCTTTCCCTGCCCATGTCATCAATTACACTCCTAATTTTATGGGGGCTGAAGATAGGGGAGCAGCACACTGGGCCAAACCCCAATTCCTCTTGCTCTTGCATCGAACTAACGGGACCAATTTATTATATATTTTGGGGTCGAGTGGGTTAAATTTTTATGACGACTCCGTTTTCCTGCAAAATAGGAACCCCGACTCCCACAGCCCTGGTTATATCTATTCTTTCCCGTGCAAGTTTTTCACCCTTCTCCTTTTCCCTACCCCAAAAAAAATTCTATATTCGCAACAGGCCCAACAAAGGGTTTCCCATACCCCAAAACAAGCTGTTTCACCTTTTACCCCCAAAAAAGCAAAATTTTGACACTACTCTTTTTTGTTTTAGAGTTAGTGCTCTTAGGCTTTTTCCACCCCCAAAAGGGGAACAAAAAATGGCCTGAAAAAAGGGCGTTCTTTTTCCGATTCGGGACGCGGGCTTTCCCACGCCTTGTGCAAAAAAACCCCGGTCGCTTTTTTTGTTTTTTCCCGACGTCCCCCATAAAAAATTTTATTGTAAAGGGAAGATGGCAAAAAACAGAAGCGCCGTGTATTTCCCAACAGTTAAAGCTGCGCCAAAAAGGCGAGCAAAGACGAGCTGTGGAAAGCAGCCTCTTTTTCCTATTGGCCCCTCAAAAAAGCCCAGGGACGATCTTTTAAAAAAACGAAAAGCGCCGAAGATACGATCAATTTCCTGTGCAGTGTGGACATAGCCTTAGGGCCCGATTACACGGCAATGGACCAATGCCGCTTGGTTCATCCGACCGGTATTTGTCCGGTTTTGCGGCCATCCCCACGGCCGCGAGGGGGGACGCTTTTTCTCTGCGTTGAGCGGAGAAAAGCCCTCCCCCCTTCACATTCACATGCACATATTCCGTCCGAAAACTGGTCGGAAGAATGTGCACGCACAATGTTTTTCGGGCTCAAATTCAAAAAACAGTGGCACACTATGGACTAAAGAAACTATCAACAGGGACATAGGGATTTTGGAAAAAGCATTACTGCTAAGTAGGATACATGGAAAATTTTTTTGAGGTTTTTAGTTCACACTTTTGGCCAAAACTGCTTAAGCCACCTCCCAGTTTTCAAGGGGACCTCAAATGCAGGTGGGTCCTACACTATTGTTACCTCTCTATTGGGTCCTGTTCAGACCAGCACACTCCAGGGAGCGAAGATACCTGCTTCAAAGCACACTGCACTGATTTAAAACCTGAGAAGGTGGGTGGGATGCAAAACCAATTATTGCCTTTGATTATATGTAACGGAGTAGTGGCGGGCTCCATTTTGGTTTTTGCACCACACCCACCTTCTCAGGTTTTAAATCAGTGCAGTGTGCTTTGAAGCAGGTACCTTCACTCCCTGAAGTATGGAGGTCTGAACAGGACCCAATTGAGAGATAACAATAGCGTAGGACCCACCTGTACTGAGGTCCCCTTGAAGACTGGGAGGTGGCTTAAGCAGTTTTGGCCAAAAGTGTGAACTAAAAACCTCAATTTTTTTTTCCATGTATCCTAGTTAGCAGTAATGCTTTTTCCAAAATTCCGATGTCCCTTTTGATAGTTTCTTTACTCCATAGTGTGCCACTGTTTTTTGAATTTGAATATATGTATATATTGCTGCCACACCAGTGTGCATTTGTGCTTTTTTTAAACAAAGTTTTTTTGATGTGCAATGTTTTTCGGGCGGCCGGTGGTTTGAAAAAATGCCGAGCGGAAAACCCGTGCACGGATTTTCCATAGAGGCCCGTTGTGCAAAGCCGCAAACTGTCTGAAAAACCGTCCGCAAACCCGTGCCGTGCGGACATGCCCTTATAATCTATCATACCTGCACTTAGATAATCTCAAGTGTGACAAAACCACACACATAGGTTGTACACACGGGCATTCCGAGCTCACAGAACGCTCACGCGCTTTTAACTTCACGCCTCTCCCTGTAAAGACAGTCTAACTAGACTACTGAGCTCTCCCTTTTCTGCTCTCCTCTGCCCCCTATCCATAAAGTTCTGAAGTGTTCCCGTATAGACCGGCTTCCTACACATGTGGGGATAACTGTTCTCTTACACCACAGGTGTCAAACTGGCGGCCCTCCAGCTGTTGGGAAACTACAACTCCCATCATGCATTTGTATAATCTATAACAGTGGGCATGATGGGAGTTGTAGTTTCCCAACAGCTGGAGGGCCACCAGTTTGACACCCCTGTGACTTACACGGGTCTTGTCCTTGTTTATCGGTATACTACACTTCATGTCCAGGGGAACAATGTGACGGCTTTATGTTACTCCCCCATGTGACCTAATTCGGTTTCCACTAGAGCAGACCTGGGCATTGTAGGCTGCATTGAGCCCACCAGCCAGCTGAATGCGGCCCGCGGTGTACGATGCCCAGGTCTACTAATAGTAGCGCTGACGACCCGCCACGTAGTGCCAAGAGGCTGCGGCGGGCCGTCAGCACTATTGTTGATATCCCAGGAATGTGAATTGGGCAGCGAAGCGATGAGGTTAGCTCATCGCACCGCTGCCTCTCCTCAGTAATTACTCTGTGCGGCCGAGGAGCTGCCGGAGGAGCGTCCCAGTACTGGCGGCGTGATGACTATGTGTATAGCTACCTGTGGGGGCCTATAACTATGTGTATAGCTACCTGTGGGGGCCTATAACTATGTGTATAGCTACCTGTGGGGGCCTATAACTATGTGTATAGCTACCTGAGGAGGCCTATAACTATGTGTATAGCTACCGGAGAGGGCCTATAACTATGTGCATAGCTACCTGAGGGGGCATATAGCTATGTGTATAGCTACCGGAGGGGACCTATAGCTATGTGTATAGCTACCTGAGGGGGCATATAACTATGTGTATAGCTACCGGAGGGGACCTATAGCTATGTGTATAGCTGCCTGAGGAGGCCTATAACTATGTGTTTATCTACCTGATGGGGCATATAACTATGTGTATAGCTACCTGAGGGGGCATATAACTATGTGTATAGCTACCTGAGGGGGCCTATAACTATGTGTATAGCTACCGGAGGGGACCTATAGCTATGTGTATAGCTACCGGAGAGGGCCTATAACTATGTGTATAGCTACCAGAGGGGACCTATAGCTATGTGTATAGCTACCTGAGGGGGCATATAACTATGTGTATAGCTGCCTGAGGGGCCTATAACTATGTGTATAGCTACCGGAGGGGGCCTATAACTATGTGTATAGCTACCTGAGGGGGCATATAACTATGTGTATAGCTGCCTGAGGGGGCCTATATCTATGTGCATAGCTCCCTGAGGAGGCCTATAACTATGTGCATAGCTACCTGAGGAGGCCTATAACGATGTGTATAGCTACCGGAGAGGGCCTATAACTATGTGTATAGCTACCGGAGGGGACCTATAGCTATGTGTATAGCTACCGGAGAGGGCCTTTAACTATGTGTATAGCTACCGGAGGGGACCTATAGCTATGTGTATAGCTACCGGAGAGGGCCTTTAACTATGTGTATAGCTACCGGAGAGTGCCTATAACTCATAGTTGCCAACCCTCCCGGTTTTGGCGGGTCACTCCCGCTAATGGGGGCCGTGTCCCGCCCTCCCGCTTGGGTGGCTTAACCTCCCGCCTCTTTAGAGAAGCTGGAGGTTATCTGTGTACAGAGGCATCGGGCAGCGTCTCTATACGCTGCCCTTCAGCTTCTGTCCTGCGCCGCTGTTCGGCAATGCTCTCCTAGCCTCAGAGGAAGCTGCGAGAGCATTAGGGTAGGGGGCGTGGCTTAGCGGCACCCGCGAAGCTCCGCCCCCTTTCCCCGAGTTTGAAAAACTAGGAAGCCAGCAGGACAGGTGAGTGCAGGGGTGGCTGTGTATGTGGGGAGGGGGTGGCTGATTGCCTGTGAGGGGAGGAGTGTGTGCAGTGACTGAGTGCTTGTGAGGGGAGGAGTGTGAAGTAGATTTTATTATTTTATTGTTACTAGCTATAGGGGCACTGCCTGGCTCATGGGGGCATCTATCTGGATAAAGGGGGCATCTGCCTGGCTCATGGAGGCATCTGCCTGGATAAAGGGGGCATCTGCCTGGCTCATGGGGGCATCTGCCTGGCATGGGGGCATCTACCTGGATAAAGGGGGCATCTGCCTGGCTCATGGGGGCATCTGCCTGGCTCATGGGGGCATCTGTCTGGCATGGGGGCATCTATCTGGATAAAGGGGCATCTGCCTGGCTCATTGGGGCATCTGCATGGCTCATGGGCAAATCTACCTGGCTAACGGGGGCATCTGCCGAGCTATTGGGGGAACTACCTGGCTGTAAGGAGCATCTAAGTGGCTATTGGGGGCACTACCTGGCTATTGGGGACACTTCCTGGCTATTGGAGGCACTTCCTGGCTATTGGAGGCACTTCCTGGCTATTGGGGGCACTACCTGGCAAATGGAGGCACTACCTGGATGTAAGGGGCACTACCTGGCTATTGGGGACAGCTACCTGGCTAGAAGGGGGCATTAACCTGGCTACAGGAGGCTAGTACCTGGTTACAAGGTTCAAATAGGAAACCGAGATACCTACCTATTGGGGCACAGTTTGGCGGTATCTCCCAGCTCTCCTGGATGCTGAATAGACCATCCAACAGTCCAGGGAAGCTGGGTGATGCCAAAACCCGAATTTAGCTTTCTTCCAGAGCCATTACACAGTTAGGTGGAGTAGGGTGTGGCTTTTTCAAAGTGGCGTGGCTTACATGCAAGATGGGCGTGGATATGCAAAATTTTTGGCACGCCGTGCTACGCATGCCGCCTTCAAATCTCCTGCTTTTTTACTTTCAAAAGTTGGCATGTATGCTATAACTATGTATATAGCTACCTGAGGGGGCCTATAACTATGTGTATAGCTATCTGAGGGGGCCTATAACTATGGGAATGGCTGTCTGAGGGGGCCTATAACTATATGTATAGCTGCCTGAGGGGGCCTATAACTATGTGTATAGCTACCTGAGGGGGCCTATAACTATGTGTATTGCTTCCTGAGGGGGCCTATAACTATGTGTATAGCTTACTGAGGGGGCTTATAACTATGTGTATTGCTATCTGAGGGGGCTTATAACTATGTGTATGGCTGTCTGAGGGGGCCTATAACTATGTGAATGGCTGTCTGAGGGGGCCTATAACTATGTGTATAGCTGCCTGAGGGGGCCTATAACTATGTGTATAGCTGCATGAGGGGGCTTATATCTTGGTTTATAGCTACCTGAGGGGGTCTATAACTATGTGTATAGCTTCCTGAGGTGGCTTATAACTATGTATATAGCTGCCTGAGGGAGCTTATAACTATGTATATAGCATACCTGAGGGGGCTATAACTATTGTATAGCTACCTGAGGGGGCCTATAACATATGTGTATAGCTACTGAGGGGGCCTATAACTATGTGTATAGCTGCCTGTGGGGGCCTATAACTATGTGTATAGCTGCCTGAGGGGGCCTATAACTATGTGTATAGCTACCTGAGGGGTCCTATAACTATGTGTATAGCTTCCTGAGGGGGCCTATAACTATGTGTATAGCTACCTGTGGTGGCCTATAACTATGTGTATAGCTGCCTGTGGTGGCCTATAACTATGTGTATAGCTACCTGAGGGGGCCTATAACTATGTGTATAGCTACCTGAGGGGGCCTATAACTATGTGTATAGCTGCCTGAGGGGGCCTATAACTATGTGTATAGCTACCTGAGGGGCCTATAAAAATGTATATAGCTGCCTGAGGGGGCTTATAAAAATTGAATAGCACCCGAGGGGGCCCATAACATGTGTAAGCTACTGAGGGGGCCATAAAATAGTGTATAGCTACCTGGGGGGCCTTAATATGGTTTTAGTGCCTGTGGGGGCCTAAAACTATGGTTAGTGCCCGAGGGGGCCTTAATATTGTAAGCAAACCCCGAGGGGGGCCCTATAACTTTGTGTAAGCACCTTTTGGGGGGGGGCCCAAACAAAGTGTATAGCTACTTAGGGGGTTTAAAAATATTGTATAGCCCGGAGGGGGCCCCATAATATGTGTATAGCTGCCGGGGGGGCTAAAAACTAGGATAGCTTCCGTTTGGGGGCCCCATAACCATTTATAGCTGCCTGGGTGGCCCCTTAACATGTGTACAGCTACCCCGAGGGGGCCTATAACTATGTGTATAGCTACCTGAGGGGCCCATAACATGTGTATAGCTACTGGGGGGCCTTTATAACTTGGTTAGCTACTGGGGGGTCTATAACTATGTGTTACTCCGGGAAAAGGGGCCATAATTGTGTATCTACCCGTTGGTATAACTATTGTATAGCTGCTGTGGTGGCCCATAATTGGTTTCAGTACCCGGGGGGGCCTATAATATGTGTATAGCTACTAGGGGGCTATAACTATGTGTATATACCTAGGGGGCCTATAATTTTTTGAAACCCGAGGGGGGCATAAATTGTGTAAGCTACGGAGAGGGCCTTAAAAATTGTTAAAGTCCTTGGGGGCATTTAAAATATGTGTATAGGGACCCGAGGGGCTTATCTATGTGAATAGCTACCTGAGGGGGCCCACAAAATATGTGATAGCTGCCGAGGAGGGGCCATAACATGTTTATAGCTACCCCGAGGGGGGCCCATAACTATGTTATAGCACCTGAGGGGGCCTATAACTAGTGTATACTACCTAGGGGGCATATAAATAGTTATAGCTACCCCAGGGGGCATATAACTATGTGTATAGCTACCCGAGGGGGCTTTATAGCTTTGTTGTTTTAGGGGGTTTAAAGGAGGGGGCCTATAACTATGTTAAGCTATGAGGGGCCCCTTTAATATGTGTATAGCTACCTGAGGGGCCTATAACAGTGAAAGCTACCTGAGGGGGCCCCCATAACTATGGTAATTTTTTGGGGGTTAAAAAAATGCCCAGGGGCCTAAACTTTGTGTATTTGCTGCCCGAGGGGCCTATAAATATGTGTTATATGCCGAGGGGGCCATAAATATGTGTATAGCTCCCGAGGGGGCCTATAACTATGTGTAAATTTTGGGTGCCTTTTGGGTTTGGGGGGACGCGGGGGGGAAAACCCGGGGGGGGGGGGGGGGGGGGGGGGGGGGTTTGGGGGGGGGGGGGGGGGGGGGGGGGGGGGGGGGGGGGGGGCCCCCCGGGGGGGGGGTCGCGCGGTGGGGGGGGGGGGGGGGGGGGGGGGGGGGGGGGGGGGGGGGTGGGGGGGTGGGGGGGGGGGGGGGGGGGGGGGGGGGGGGGGGGGGGGGGGGGCCCCGGGCTGGGGGGGGGGGGGGGGGTGGGGGGGGGTGGGGGGGGGACTATGTGTTAGCTGCCGGGGGGGCCATAACTATGTGTATAGCTACCTGGGGGGGCCTATAACTTGTGTAAGCTACCTGGGGGGCCCTAAAACTAGTGTAAGCTACCTGAGGGGCCCCTATAATTTTGGTATAGCTACCTGAGGGGCCAAAAAACTATGTGTAAGCTCCTGGGGGGGCCCTTTAAAAACTAGTGTATACTGTTGAGGGGGTTTAAACTATGTGTATAGCTCCGGGGGGGGGCCCAAACAAGTGTAGGGCTGTCTGAGGGGGCTTATAACTAGTTTTTGGGCTGTCGAGGGGGCCTATAATCAACATGCCAACCCCCCGTTTTTGGGGGGGGGGTCCCGGTTTTTGGGGGGCCCCTCCCCCCCTCCCGGGGGAGTTGGCTTCCCTCCCCCCCCCTAGCGGCGGGGGTCCTTTAAGTTACCGCGGCGCAAGAGTAGCGCTGGTGCCTACCGCCTGCGGGCCCGCTCCACAGGGGTTTCAGGGGCCCCAGGGGGCCGGGCCCCCGCCCGCGTCTCCCCGTGCGGGAGGAGGCGGGAGGATCGCCCCCCCCTCCCTCCTTCCCGTATAAAACGGCGCCGGTGTGGCGCCGCACATACAGTTCACGGCGCGGGGGGAAGTGAAGCGCGGCTGCAGGGGAGTGACCGCGGCGGGCTCTCACTTCCCCTGCGCCGCTGAAGAGATCGGCGGAGCGGCCACGCTGCGGGAGCCTGGAAAGGGTAAGGGATTTTTATTTTTATTTTTATTAGCTTTTAGGGGCTCTACCTGGCAACAAAAGGGGGCAACACCGGGCAAAAATGGGGGCATCCCCTGGCAAAAGGGGCATACCTGGCAACAAAGGGGCATACCTGGCTAACAAAAAAGGGGGCACACCTGGCAACAGAGGGGGCCTCCCGGGAAACAGAGGGGCACTACCTGAAAACATGGGGGCACCCCTGGCAAAAAAGGGGGGCTACCTGGCAACAAAGGGCACACCGGGCTAACAGAGGGGGGCACTCCCTGGCAAAAGAGGGGGGCATAAACGGGGAAACAGTGGGGGCACTACCGGGAAACAATGGGGGCACTACCTGGCAACAGATGGGGCACTACCTGGCTAACAGAGGGGGGCACACCTAACAGAGGGGGACTACCTGGCAACAATGGGGGGCCTACCTGGCAACAAGGGGGGCACTACCTGCCCAAAAGGGGGCATATTTTGGCAAAAAAGGGGGGGCACTACCTGGCAAACAGATGGGGGGCACCCCTTTGGCTAACAAGGGGGCACACCTCAACAGAGGGGCCCTACCGGGCAACAATGGGGGCCCAAAAACCTGGAAAACAAGGGGGCCCTACCGGGCTAACAGATGGGGGCAACCTGGCAACAGAGGGGCACTACCGGGCAAAAGGGGGGCACACCGGGCAAAAAAGGGGGGAAATACCGGGGCAACAAAGGGGCACCCCGGCTAACAGATGGGGGCACGACCGGGCAAACAGAGGGGGCACTACCGGGCTAACAGAGGGGCACACCGGCAACAAGGGGGGCCTACCTGGAAACAAAGGGGCACTACCTGGCCCAAAAAGGGGGGGCACACCTGGCAAAAAAGGGGGGCACTCCCGGGCTAACAGATGGGGCACTCCCTGGCAACAAGGGGGCACACCGGCTAACAGAGGGGGGCCAACCTGGCAAACAATGGGGGCACTCCCTGGCGAACAGAGGGGGGCACTCCCTGGCAACAGAGGGGGCTACCTGGAAAACAATGGGGGCACTACCTGGCAAACAATGGGGGCACTACCTGGCAACCAAGGGGGGCACTACCTGGCTAACAGATGGGGCATACCGGCAACAAGGGGGCCTACTTGGTAACGATGGGGCACTACTTGGCTAAGGGGGGGACTATTTGGCAACAGATGGGCACTACCGGCTAACAATGGGGCAAAACCTGGCTAAAGATGGGGCACTACCTGGCTAAAAGGATGGGGGCACTACCGGGGAAACAATGGGGGCACTACCTGGCACAATGGGGCACTACCGGAAACCCAAAGGGGGGCTCTACCTGGCAACAATGGGGGCACTACCGGCTAAAGATGGGGCACTACCTGGCTAACAATGGGGCACACTTCAACAAGGGGGCACCTCCCTGGCTAAAAAGGGGGGAACCTACCTGGCTAACAAAAAGGGGGGCATCTACCTGCTACAAATTGGCTCACCTGGTACAGAGGGGCATCTACTTGGCTACGGGGGGCATCTACCCCTGAAAGGGGGCCTCCCTGTTTTTGGGGGCTCTACCTGGCTTAAGGGTCTACCTGGCTTTCCCCCAAAGCCGTTATGCAGTTAGGTGGGGTGGGTGTGGGTTTTTTAAGGGGGCATACGACAAGATGGGCGTGCCCAGCAAAATTTTTTCCAGCGGGCGCACCGCGCCGCCCACTGGAGTCTCCTGCTTTTTCACTTTCAAAAGTTGGCAACTATGCTATAACTATGTGTATAGCTGTCTGAGGGGGCCTATAACTATGTTTTAAACTGCCCGAGGGGGCCTATTTAAAATATGTGTATAGCTGCATGAGGGGGGTTATAACTATGGTATGCTGTCTGAGGGGGCCTAAATATGTGTAAGCTGCCCGGGGGGCCCCATTTAAATATGGTAAAGCTACCTGAGGGGCTTATAACATTGTATTGATCCTGAGGGGGCCCCATAAATATGTGATACTACCGTGGTGCCTATAAATTGTTAAAAGCGCCTTGGGGGGCCTATAACATGTGTACACTAGAGGGGCCCATCTTGTGTATAGCTACCTTAGGGGCCTATAACTATGTGTTTTTAGTACCTGAGGGGCCCCATAACAAGGTTAGCTACCCGAGGGGGTATAACTATGGATACTCCGAGGGGGGATTAAAAATATTGTTACTACCTGAGGGGGGTTATAACTAGGTTAATGGGCCCCGAGGGGCCTACAACTAGTTAACTGCCGAGGAGGCCCACAAATTTGTGTAATATACCCGGGGGGGTTAACTAGTGAAAAGTACCTGAGGGGCCAAAAACAATTGGGGGTTAAAGGCTACCTGAGGGGGTTATAGCTATGGTATAGCTACCTAGGGGGCATATAACATGTGATACACCCCGAGGGGGATAATAATGTGTTTTCCCTAGGGGGCCCCTTAAAATATGTGTTTAAAACTGCCTAGGGGGGCCTTAACTTTTTGTAAGCTGTCTGAGGGGGCTTTTAAATTGTGTATGGCTGTCTGAGGGGGTATAACTATGGGTGGCTGTCGAGGGGGCCAACCCAGTGTATGCTGTCTGAGGGGGCCCAAATATGTGTATTGCTGCCTGGGGGCCTAAACTAGTTAAGCTGCATGAGGGGCCTATAACAAAGTGTATAGCTGCCCGAGGGCCTTTTACATGGTATACTACCTGAGGGGGCTTATAAAATAGTGTATTCTTCCTGAGGGGGCCAAAAATATGTGTTTTGCTACCGAGGGGGCCTATAACTATGTTAAGCTACGAGGGGGCTTATACATGTGATTGCTTCCTAGGGGGCTTATAACATGTGTAAACTATCGAGGGGGGCCTATAACATTTAAAGGCCCCCTCGAAAACATACACATAGTTATAATCCCCTTCAGGAAGCAAAACACATAGTTATAGTATAAATATGTGTAAGGGGTGTCGAGGGGGGCCATAACTAGTTATGGCGGGCTGAGGGGGGGCCATAACTATGTGTAAGCTGCCTAGGGGGGCCTAAAATATTTAACTACCGGAGGGGCCTATAACCAGTAATAGCATCAGGGCCCATAATATTAAAAGGGTATCTGCGGGGGCCTATAACCATCTGTATACCTACCTGAACGGGCCTATAATTATTGATATAACTACCTGAAGGGGCCTATAACCATCTGTATACCTACATGAGGGGGCCTATAACCATCTGTATACCTACTTGAAGGGGCCTTAACTCTCTGATAAACCTTGGGGACTATAAAATTACTTATTACCTGCCCTGGGGGGGTAAACTATCTTTTACCTGCCCCGAGGGGACCCTTTAACATCTTATACCGGCCTGTCGGGGCCTAAACTATCTTATTCTGCTTGTCTGAGGGGTATCTATATACCCGCCTTTCCAAGGGGGAAATTTATAACCTGCCTTTCTGGGGGTGTATCTATATACCCCGCCCCTTAAGAGGGACGAGTAAGTTTCCCCAAAAATAAATCCAAAACCCATTTTTCCCGTTCACCCAATGTTTTTTTTTTTTTTAAATTAGTCCCCACCCTAAAGACATCCCCTTTTTCTGCGGCCCCAGGGGAAAAATTTAAATTTCCCCCCCTGAAAATAGAGGCCCTCCCCTGTCTAGTCCTCCCCAAAAAAAAGTTCCCTGGGACTCCTTGATACATACTATCACCCTTCTTTTTTCTGGAGCATGGGCAACTTTTTTCAAAATGCCAAAAGCTAGAGTAGCTCCTCCTCGATCTAGCGAGGTCCGAACTCTTACAAACAAGGAAAAAATGTGTAAAACCCTCTCTTTGTACTACAGATCTATTGTTTTTTGACAAATTCAATCAAATAAATTATTTTATTTTTAACAAAATTAATAAGAATAACATTTTTGTTCCTTTTTTTTAATTTTCTACGGCCCCACAGCTCATCTATTGGTCCATCACTTTTTCCTATCTCCTCATTGGTCCATTTATATTTACTGCTAGTTCCTAACCTATTTTATTCTCCATAGACCTGAGCTCCTCTTTTCATTGGTCCATTCAGATAGTCCGCCTTTATTCCCATTGGCTCGCCTTTGTACTATGCGCTCTTTACAGTTGCGCTCTTAAATAGAACTCTTCTTTGCTTCACTAGCTAGAGTCAACCATGCGCCCTGTATTTTAGTATTTTAAATTTTCCCTCTAAGCTTTATAACTACTGTCTGTTCTCTGATTGGTCCATTTATATTTACCGCCCGTTTCCAGTCCATGTTAAATTACATAGAAAGTAGCTCCCTATCCTATTGGTTGGTTTATAATTACCGCTCTTTTCCTATTGGCTCTTTCTTTTTCCAGTCAGCCCTTGACCCCTTAAGGACCGGGGGTTTTTTTTTGGTGACACGTTCGTTTTTTCCTCCTCGCCTTCCCAGAGCCATAACTTGTTTTTATTTTTCCACCTTCATAGACATATGAGGGCTTTTATTTTGCGGGACAAGATGTACTTCCTAATGCTGTTATTCACTGTACTATAGAATATACTGAGAAACCGCAAAAATATTCCAAGTGGGACAAATTGTAAAAAAAACTTATTTTCGCCATGTTTGCGGGGGTTTTGCTTTTACGGCGTTCAATCTCTGGTCAATACAATGTGTTATCTGTATTCTACAGGTTGATCTGCATCCGGCAATACCAAACATGTAGGGTTTCCGTTATGTTTTGGTACTGTAAAAAAACTCCAAACTTTTTCTATTTTTGAAATCCGCGGCGCCAGTTTGTGCGACCAATTACTTTTTTGTACTAACACCTACGGACGTCAGTGAGGGGGCATTTTTTGCGGGCTGAAGTGTACTTTTTATCGCTAGCAGTTTGGAATGCATGTGACTTTTTTGGTCACTTTTATTCCATTTTTAAGTGACGTTAAATGACCAAAAACCGCAATTTTATCGTTTGAAATTTATTTTCTTCTACAGTGTTCAGCGTACGGGATAAATGATGTTATATTTTTATAGATCGGACTTTTTCGGACGCGGCGATACCAAATATGTGTAACTTTTTTATTATTTTATTGTTTTTATTTGTAAAATGGGGAATGGGGGGTGATTTGAACTTTTAATACTTTTTTTTTTGTACTGTAAAACTTTATTTTTAATATTTTTTTTACTTTAACATTGAGGCCACCTATGGTGTTTGACCACTAGGTGGCACGATTGTCAAGACAGTCTAATGCATTGCATAGGCAATCCATTAGACTGTACAAAGATGGCGGTTTCCCCACTTCCTGTCTGCGGACGGAAGTGGGGCAAACCAGGACATGGGAGTGACAGGAGCCTTCCCAAGGCTCCCCGCTGCCATGTCCGGCGGTCGGATCGCTACAGCTATTTTGTGGCGATGGCGATCACCCTGACGATCGGTGCGCGGCACCGATCTTCATTCATTCAGACGCTGCGGCCATCTTTGCCGCGGCGTCTGAAGGGTTAAACAGCGCCAGCAGGCGGAGCCACCCGCCGGCGCTGTTACTGCCGGGTGTTGGCGGCGATTAGCCGCTAACACCCGCCGGCTGTGCGGGGGGGTCGCGGAGCGATCCCCCTGCAAAGTCCCTTATGGACCCTGGGACGTACTCATACGTCCAGGGTCCTTAAGGGGTTAATAATACATAGATCTATTTCATAGCTTAAAGATCAACAGTTCTTTTCACATAATGTTAATGATTGTATTTCATTATTTATTTTCTGTGAACTTTATTATACCAAATCCAAGATACATTGTAATAATCCAGTTTTTATTTTGTCAGCATCACATTCGTTCTCCTTTCTTGATCAAAGATTCATGCTTCTCTCGCGGCTGAACAACAGCCGATGCTGACGTAATTTGATTGAAGTTCCAATCAGCCGTCCAATCACCGATCGAAGTGCCCTATCTCTTTCCCCTTGATGTAACTGGTGATGACACTTGAGTGACAGCAGAATCCTCGAGTCAAATCCTCTCGTTGTACTGATCGATCGTTCAGTTAACCTATGTCTAACAGTGTAGTGAAATACCCTTGTGTTTTTAAACCTTTGTATCACCCCTGAAAAAGCCCTGGTGTACAGCGAGAAACGCGTTGGGTTATTTTAGTCTTATGTTTTTAATGTAGCGAGGGCATATTACCCCTGCACTTTTTAGAAATAAAGGACAATTTTAAAAGTTATGGCCAGCATCCTTGGCTTTTTTCGGGATTCCACGTGCGCCGGGTCCGACACTTTTTCTCCAGCTTTCCCGCCCACTATGCGTATTCCGAACTCCTTCCATGTCTCCTTGTTGAAACCTGTTGTCCTGAACCACTTTTCCCGGAAGATTGCTCCTCCGCCTTCCGAAGCTGAGTCCACCAACGTCTTCGCTGTTTAAGAAATCCTGGATATGAAGACGATCAGGGGAAAGCGGCATTTCCTTATTGACTGGAAGGGGTTTGGGCCTGAGGAAAGGTCATGGGAGCCGGAGGACAACATCCTGGACCGTGAGTTGGTGCAGAAATTCCACCAGGCCAGAAAGAAGGGGAGTGAGGTACTGTTGCGAATTGCGCCGCTGCCCGGGTGTCGAGCGACGGGCGCACTCACTCCCTAGCGCGCCGATACTCACCTGGCCGCGCTCCTGTCTGTCCGCATCCTCCTGCTGCCCGGCGCGCGCGTGGACCCGCTCTATAGGGCGCGTGCGCGCCGACTCTGTGAGATTTAAAAGGCCAGCGCGCCGGTAATTGGCTAATTACTGGGCGCTGCCTCTATATTGACTGGGCGCATTTCCGTCCACTCCCCGCCGGATCTTTAGTGCCCTGTTGCCTACTGAGAAAGCTTTTATTCTAGTCTTGTTTATATTCTGTGTACCGAACCTTCTCGCCTACATCCCATGACCACGAACCTTTGCCGCCTGTCCTGACCTTATCGCCTGTCCCTGACTACGAGCCTGCCTTACGATTTTGTACCATGCTAAACCTTGGCAGCCACCGCAAGCAAGTCACGTCAGGGGTAACGACCTGGTAGCCTCACGCCGCAGCAAGTCCATCCCGCTTTGCGGCGGGCTCTGGTGAAAACCGGGACCTACTTAGACTCTGCTCCCTGGCGTGACTTACGCCATCGCTTGCGGTGGTCCGGTGGATCCACTACCGTGATCGTGACATGGGCTAATGGCATCTAAAGGTCTGTGTCATGTGCTGTAGGCACCATATTCTCCTCCACAGTCAATACTTGTAACAGAGACCTCCTTTTTAATACAAAATACATAAGAAAAATCTTCGATACACCTTCACATAATATCAGACACAGGACAGGGGCTATAGAAGCTGCATTGTATCCAGAGCTGTAATCTGGCCCCATAGAAGTCTATGTGCTGAAGCTCTCTATGCCACAGAGGTTCTGTCTGTTGAGTGCATAGAAGATCCAATAGAAAAAGTCACACTGCCTAATGTATTGTGGCTTATTGTAACTATAGAAAAAATTCAGATTTTTTTTAAAATTTTAAAAATTTTGTTAAAAAGAGCCAAATGTCTGGATGGGACGTTGACTGGATGAAAACAATATGGAGCAATTGACTGTTATTTGGGTCAAATCATTAACCTGAAGAAAACCAGCGAATATTTCATGGCTAGAAATTACCAAATTGCATGAATATTTGTGACAAATAACATGATAAACTCTGTTCTTGTCTTTTGTGTTGACATCACATCTTCCTGACTGCAGGAATCCAGGGTCTCATTGTATCTGACTATATATCATTCTAGCTGCTGACTGCCATAAATTACTATTCAGTCCTATTACATGTATTTTGGGACCTCAGTAAATGGGGGATGGTAAACCATAATGGACATGTTTGATTGAGATAACCCCATCTACGGGTTAGAATATGTTTGGGATGCTTCTCTTTCTGGAGGACCCGACATGCCCATACATTACACTTACTGTCCATTGATTTTAATGATAACTTTGCAATACCTAATTTCCCTGTGGTGACACCACATGAAATCTGAACACTTAATCCTAAACACATTACAGCTGATCACTTAGGTATTCAATAAGGGAACTTGGTCTGAGTATCTTTTCGATGAACACTTCTAGCTTAAAGGAAGTGCCCCTCTAATGTTGACTAAGCATTGAATAATGGTATAGTAGATAAGGTTGTAAAAAGACCCAAGTCAATCAAGTCCAACCTGTAACGGACCTGGGTTGTGGATCCACTGGGCCACCGCAAGCGATGGCGGGAGCCACACCCGGGAGCGGAGTCTAAGTGGAGCCCGGTTTTCACCAGAGCCCGCCGCAAAGCGGGATGGACTTGCTGCGGCGGGATTCCACCAGGTCGCTACCCCTGATGTGACTTGCTTGCGGTGGTAGCCAAGGAATAGCGCGGTACAGAATCGGCAGGCAAACTCGTAGTCAGGGATGGGCCAGTAGGTCAGGGCAGGCAGCAAAGGTTCTTGGTCGGAGAACGTAAGCCGGAGGGACTGGTACACTGTATAGACAACCGGAACGTAGAAAGGGCTTCCTCGCATAGGTATAGGCACTATGGAATCGGCGAGGGCCAGGAAGGGGTGGAGCGAATATATATGGACAGTGGCAGGTGTTTTCAATTATGGGCGCGCTGGCCCTTTAAATTTGCGAGAGCCGGCGCGCGCGTGCCCTAAGGAGCCAGGGCGCTGCACCGCCCGCGCGACACAGTCCGGAGCGCGGTCAGGTGAGGAGGGAGACTTTCTGGGACGGGGGAGCCCACGGGACGCGGCGTTGTCCGCACCCGGTGCGGCCCGTGTAAACGGGCAGCGAGTGCGCCTGCAGCCCGGACCCCGGGCTGCAGCGCCACTCGTGACACAACCTATAACCCTACTGTGTTGATCCAGAGTAAGACAAAAACCCCTGTGAGGTGGATGCCTCATACTAAAGGAATAGTTCGTTCTCAACTCCTAATCTGGATGAAAATCCCATCTCCAGAATCTAGTCCCCATATCCTGTAATTAGAAAGTCATCTAAGCCCTTCTTGAATTTAATCAATGCATCCTTCATAATAACTTCTTGTGGCAGTGAGCTCCATAATATCACAACTCTTACAGTAAAGAATCCTCATCTGTAATGATAGTGAAACCTTCTTTCCTCGAAACATAGAGGAAGCCTCCTTGTCTAGGCATAGATGATGTCTCTTTGTCTAACCATAGAAGATGTCCCCATGTCTAGATGTAGAGGATGTGTCCTTGTCTAGATGTAGAGGATGTGCTCTTGTCTAGTCGCAGAGGACACCCCCCTGTCTAGACGTAGAGGACGCCTCTTGACTAGACATAAAGGATGCCACCCAGTTTAGAGGTAGAGGATGCCCCCGTGTCTAGATGTAGAGGATAGCCACCTTGTCTTGATGTAGAGGATACCACATTGTCTAGACGTAGAGGATGTCCCCTTGTTTAGACATAGAGACTGCCCCCTTGTCTAGATGTAGAGGATAGCCACCATGTCTTGATGTAGAGGATACCACATTGTCTAGACGTAGAGGATGTCCCCTTGTTTAGACATAGAGACTGCCCCCTTGTCTAGATGTAGAGGATAGCCACCTTATCTTGATGTAGAGGATACCACATTGTCTAGACGTAGAGGATGTCCCCTTGTTTAGACATAGAGAATGCCCCTTTGTCTAGCTGTAGAGGATGCTCCCTTGTCTAGAAATAGAGAATGTGCCTTTGTCTAAATGTAGAGGATGCCCCCTTTGCCTAGATGTAGAGGACGCCTCTTGACTAGACGTAGAGGATGCCACCCAGTTTAGATGTAGAGGATGCCACCTTGTCTAGACATAGAGAATGCCCTCTTGTCTAGATGTAGAGGATGTCCCCTTGTCTAGATGTAGAGGATGCCTCCTTGTCTAGAAATAGAGAATGTTCACTTGTCTAGACAAAGAGAATGTGCCCTTGTCTAAATGTAGAGGATGCCCCCTTGTCTAGACATAGAATGCCCCCCTGGTCTAGATATAGAGGATGCCCTCCTTGTCTAGATGTAGAGGATGCCCCCTTGTCTAGATGTAGAGGATTCCCCCTTTGTCTAGACATAAAGGATTCCCCCTTGTCTAGATGCAACGAATACCCCCTTGTCTAGCCGTAGAGAATGCCTCCTTGTCTAGATGTAGAGAATGTGTAAGCCATGTACTGAGGTGAGCTTCCCAAAATGCAGCAAAGTCACAGACAAGAGAAACGACTCCAACACCAGTTCAGACCAATGAATAGTTTCACTGGAATCGGAATAAAAAGGAGTATTATCCAAATACCTCAAGAACACGTACACATAGACACAAACCGGGAACCCTGTGCTATGCAGCGTGCCGCCTTACTACATCCTCTGGACTCACCAATGTTTTACCTGTCAGCAGACTCAGAAAAGTTCAGGGGTGCGCTCGTGGTGTAGCACAACGGTTTACAAACCTCCGAAAGTACCCACTATTCCCAGAGTACCATTAAAGGGGTTGTCTCATTACAACAGTTGGTCTCCTTTTCTGCTGGTTCCAAGCAGAGCTTCTAAAATGGAGTGGCGTGTTACTCCACCCAGCAGGAGTATCTTCACTCTGCAGACACGTCCCCAAAGTGTGCACATGAGGATTCATTCTGTGAGAGCTAGGGGAAGGGAAAGGTTCACACTCATGAGGTCAGCCCTTATCTTATAGTATATTATCGTCCGGACGCAGCTCACACTGGAGGCAGCGGTATCGGACGCTGGGAGATGCTATCTGATAGCGTGTGTCTGACAGCTGCACCTCGCAGCGTCCGGTGCTGCTACCTCCAGTGTGAGCTGCGTCCACTATCTCGGGCCTGTCAGTGTGTCTCTCTGGCCGCTGCACTCCCCCTCATTCCCCTCCCTTCCCCCTCCTCTCCTCTCACCTCCTCCTCACTGAGCAGCGATGACAGGATGAGAGCGTCTCTCCCTGTCTGTGTTCCTGCGGTGTCGGGACTGCGTGAGTGACATCTCCTGAGAGCCGGCCGCAGCCCCGTCCCCAGCAGCCTTGTATTGCACTCCCCCAGCTACCTGGATATAGGGGACAGCTACCTTGCTAGTGGGGACAGCTACCTGGATATAGGGGACAGCTACCTTGCTAGTGGGGACAGCTACCTGGATATAGGGGACAGCTACCTGGCTATAAGAAGCACTACCTGGCTATAAGGGGACAGCTACCTAGCTCTAAGAAGCACTACCTGGCTATAAGTGGACAGCTCCCTGGCTATAAGAAGCACTACCTGGCTATAAGGGGACAGCTACCTAGCTATAAGAAGCACTACCTGGCTATAAGGGGACAGCTCCCTGGCTATACGAAGCCCTACCTGGCTAGTGGGGACAGCTACTTGGCTACTGGGGGCTCTGCCTGGCTATTGGGGGCAGCAACCTCGCTAGAAGGGGGCAGCAACCTGGCTACAGGGTTCAAATAGGGCACTGAGATATCTACTTATTGGGGTACAGTTTGGCGGCATCCCTCAGCTCTCCTGGATGCCGAATAGATCATCCAACAGTCCAGGAAAGCTGGGTGACGCCAAAACCCTAATCTAGTTTTCTTCCAGAGCCGTTACACAGTTATCTGGAGTGGGGTGTGGCTTTTTGAAGGGGTGTGACTTTCACCATCAAGATGGGTGTGGTCATGCAAACTTTGGGGGCGGCGCGCGTAGTGCGCCGTCACCTTCAAATCTCCTGCTTTCTCACTTTCAAAAGTTGGCATGTATGCATTATGGTAACTCATAGCTGTCACTAAGAGCAACGATTACCTGTTCTTGGGCGAATAAATATTAGTGGGAGCTTCAGAGGGACGCGCCAGCCACAGTTTTTTCTCTGTAAAAACACATGCCGCGGTTCATGGGGCGTAAAAAACGCCATGTGAACCCTGCCCTACTGAGCAAAACTTAACACAGGGCCCGGGCCCCGAGTGTTTTGGGACCCTAGCAACGCCCCTGATATGTATACACATATAGTGTGTGCCTGTATGTGTATGTCTTATGTTACATGAGACTGGCCCCTGTGGCAGGCATGCTTGTACTTATAGTTCTACAACTGCTGCTGTGGGACTACAAGTACCAGAATACCACACTAGATCAGAACTTAAAGCATATGTAGTGTGGTATGCTGGTACTTGTAGTCTCACAGCAGCAGTTGTAGAACTATAAGTACCAGCATGCCTGCCACATGGGCCAGTCTCATGTAACATAAGGTATAGACATTACAGAAACACACTATAGGTGTGTATGTGTGAATACATATACAGTATATATAATAACATACACAGTGTGCTCCTGTCACACTCACTGTGTAATCACTTCCTGACCACAAAGAGAAAATACAGTCAGCTCACCTAAGGTGCAGGTTGGTACCACTTTAAAGGCGCACGTCCACTGCTCCAGCAGCATAGTCCATAGGTAATATCCAAAAACGTGGGAGGACAGCGCACACAAAGTGATCCAAAATGATAAAAATCACTGTTTATTGACAAATCAGCTAAAACACCAATAGAGGCATATATGAAGAGCAAAAAAGAAAAAGCACCTATGTGCAAGTCTAACGCGTTTCGGGCATGTTCAGCCCTTAGTCGTAGCCACTTCCTGGCTGGAACTGCAGGCAGTACGAGCTGTGCTGTGCTCTTTGATGTACAGTGCCACTGTCCGGCCAGGACGCTGGGAGACGGAGCGCTCCTCCCCCCTCCCTTCCTGTCTCTCTCTCTCTTCTGCAGATAGCAGGCTCCGTGCACAGAACTGTCTGAGGCTGCGGCTTGTTGACAGCTGCGATGGCCGGAGCTATGTGGCGAGGGAGGCTCGTGGGCCCCCCTGGCTCAGGGGCCCGGTCTCAATTGCGACCGCTGCGACCCCTGTAGCTACACCACTGGATATATCCTGGAGATTATTACACCTCTGACCTCTGTAGATATGCAGAACAAAACTATATGCTTTATCTGTTTGTGTTTACATGGGTCTGCACATCTGTATCGCAAGTGGTTTATGTGGGACCTCGCATCTGTCTCACAACTTTTTTTTCCACGTGGGACTGCACATTACAACTGTGTTCTCTCTGTATGTTATTTGCAGGGACTCACAAAAAAATTTAATGGGACTGCCATGTTTCTCTTTCTGCTTGCTTGGGACTTTTTCTTTTCCCTTTTACATGCAACCGTGCACCTTTTTTAAAGAAATGAAAGCCCCCTTTGTTTTGTAACTTTTTCCAAAAATTAAAAACCTGTTTCAAAAAAAAAAAAAAATGGATCCCCC
>JAODAL010044128.1:0-33176 GCA_025379985.1 Phyllomedusa bahiana
TAGGAAATTTGGGGGTGTCCTCTATACAGCTCAGCTCAGAGACACATTTTTTTCTCTTTTTTCATACAGACAACTAGGTTTAGCTGTAAAACATTAGAATAGGGTAGATTAGAGATTAGAGATTTCAGTTTTATTTAGTTAGACACAGAACTTTTAAAGAAGCATCAAAGCGCGGGTCCAGCAGCGGTGGGGTGGGCCCGGACAGACAGACAGGCTTTGGAAAGGAAGGGGGATTTTGTGCAGCCCAGACTGCTTTGAACTGCTTTGAAAGGGGTTTTTTTTTACCACTTTTGGGAGCCACCTCGCCCCTTGAGGGGCAATTGTACTTTTAATTTTGTAATCCCAGTTTTTTTCAAATAGCCACGTTTACTTATATTTGGATACAGAAATTTGAGTAACTTGGTGTTTTTCATTGGGCAAAAAAACCTTTTTGTTATCGTATAAATTTTAAATAGCTGTTTTGCACTTGGTGCACCCAGTTTTGCTCAAACAGCACCTTGAAATAAATTTGGAACATAAATTTTTTAGTAACTTTTGGTGAAATTCATTGGTGCAAAAAACCACCTCCGCACTCTGCTTCAGCAAGGGACTGTTTGCGTTGCTGCATCATAAGGGAATTTTTGCCGGTAATGGATGAGGGATCCACCTGGGCTCTCACGCACCCACTGTTAAAATTCGGGCCTGCTAGCTGAACTGCGTGTAAATATAGAACACCGGCCCTGGTCTCAAGCACCCACTGTAACTTGGCCTGCTGCTGAACCTGCGTGTTTATAGATGAGGGTTTCCAGCCTTGCTCTACCACACCCATGTAAGTCGGCCCTGCAGCTGAACCTGTGTGATCAACGTTTACAGCCTCCCCCCCCTTTTATCAGTTATTTCCTTTCAACCCACTTAACAGTAAATGCAGGATTTCAGCCAGGCCTCGTTGACCTACTGGGGACTTCGTTTGCTTCACATTCTAATGTCATGGTGGAACAATGTCTCCAGTAGAATGGCAAGTAGCTCTAGAAGCAGCAGTATTGAAAAACGAGTTGTTTTTAATATAGTTTATTTATTATTGCGACATTTTCTGCTGATGGTCCATAAGGGCACCTGTGTGGGGTTTTGGGTCATGCTGCGTTACAGGATATGGATAGTCAATGTCCATTTCACTAAAATAATGCTTCAAAGACTACTTTCTTCTGGCACTTTTTAATCTGTGGGTCATGTAGGTTTGGGGCTCATGTTGTGGCCCAGGACAGGTATAGTCAATGTCCAGTGAAACTAAAATGGTGGTTCAAAGACTCCTTTTTCCGGCAATTTTTAAATTTGGGGGTAATGCAGGTTTGGGGCTCATGCTGTGGCCCAGGACGGGTATAGTCAATGTCCAGTGAAACTAAAATGGTGGTTCAAAGACTCCTTTTTCTGGCACTTTTTAATCTGTGGGTCAAGTGGGTTTGAGAGCCATGCTGCGGCATAGGACAGGCATAGTCAATGTCCAGTTCAACTAAAATGGTGGTTCAAAGACTCCTTTTTCCGGCACTTTTTAATCTGTGGGTCAGACAGATTAAAAAGGGTCATGCTGCGTTCCAGGACAGGGCTAGTAAATGTCCAGTTCTAGTAAAATGATGGTTCAAATAATACTGCCTTCTGGCACTTTTAAATTTGTGGGTCATGCTGTGGTACAAGACAGGAATAGTGAATAGTCTGTGACTTTTTTTCTGTGACTCTTGTTGCCTAATTGTCTTGCCTAAGATGTAGCACGTATCTAGTTTACTGTTGTGGATGTTAATTCCAGCTTCTCCAGCCCTGTTTGGGTGTAAGAATGAAGGTGTTGTTCCTCTCCCATAGACTTTAATGGTCATCGGTGATAATCGACTATCGAATATCATCATGATAATTGCTGATATCGACTATCGAATCGATAACGATAGTTGACACAATCGCTCTTCGCTAATCGTAACCTGCTCTGAGGATAACAATCTGGGAGTTCCTTAAAGTGAAGTTCAGAACCTTTATAAAAGTTAAAGGGTGAATAGACTTTATTTTGGTTTCTAATATTTCATAGTGAAACATGTATACAAAGCAAATGGTGAAACTAGATGTGATTTGCAGATACAATTGGCTGGTAGTAATGAACATATTAATATGCATTCTACATATAATCTAGCACAATCTTGATTTATACAAATAAATCTTCTTGCTATTCTGAATAGTATTTTAACAATGAAATATTTAAGCTGCAGCAAATTACACTTTACTTCGGGGAGTTGTAATACTGAATAGCTTGTTACAGTTATGCTTCTATAATGTGTTCTTTAAGATTTGTATACAATTTTAAGAATAAATATTGCTGTAGCATCAACAGTTGCAAGAAAAACTCTTGTGAAATCTGAAATTATCTGTATGTCTGCATAGACTACTAGTAAAATGTGCTCTGTGTTTTTTTTTTTTATTTAATTTTAACTGAAATAACAAACTGAATAATCTAGTAACACATAAAGGCCATGTCCCCACGGCCCCAGTTTGCAACGGTTTTTCAGATGGTTTGCGGTTTTGCAAACTGTCTGAAAAACCGACTGCAAACTTTTACATGGAAAACCCGTGCAGCAGTCCCCACTGCATGGTTTTCCGCCCGGCGGTTTTTCAGACCGCCGGCTGCCCGAAAAACATTGTACTTATTCATTCTTCCGTCCGGTTTTCGGATGGAATATGAACAAGTGAATGTGAAGGGGGAGGGCTTTTCCCCGCTCATCGCACAAAAAACAGACAAATACCGGTCAGATAAACCGACCGGTATTTGTCCTGTGCTGTGTAAATAGGCCCAAACAGTTGTACCGTTCATGTGTTTTATTAAGCATTTTAAATAAATATCTTTAGTTTAGCGAGACAAAGAAAGTGAACCTATTTGTTAATTACTTTTCTAAGAGCTAATTGGCAAAATGGTTTTCAGTTAAAGAGATAAGGTTGTAAGTACAGGTTTTGTAGGTGTTTTGTCTATAAAACAAAATCCCACAAAGCCTGGTTGCTCCAAAAAGATTGGTTAGTGTAAACTATGCCTTAATATGAACAACTTTTAACATTCTCAGTAAACAAATTTTTGAAATGTACGTACAGTATATGATGCTGGAAAGGACTAAAAAGTTTGACTAAAGTCTAAATTTACAAATTAAGAAAATTAAGGACTGTTGTTATTCTCCCTAAGAGAGGGCATCCTGTTAAGATCTCTTAGCACATCCTGTTAAGAGCAGGGCAGGCAATACCCATAGAGGAGAGAAAGACCCCAGGAGACTCTCTAAACTACTAAAACCATTATTAGAAGAACACAAATACTGTTCATGGAAGTACACCATAAAGGAACATTCTCTTATTAAGAATTAACTTTGCAGCATGCCACATGTTTACCTAGGACTATCTGGATATTTCTCAGTGCTTCTGGGAAAATGATCCATGGACAGATGAGACAAAGTAGAAGATTTTGGAGCAAATGCACAATGCTATGTTTGGAGGAAAAAGAACACTGCACATCAACCTTAAAATCTCTTCCCTGTGAAGCGTAATAGAGGGGTTGTGACTAGTGTTGAGCGATTTATATCGACAAAGTTGAAATCGGCAAGGTTTTTATGGTGATCGAAATTTCCAGATCATGCGATAATTAAGGTTAAAATCGTGCATCATCTATTTAGATCGCGCCTTTTCGGCGCTTCCTGTAATTTTGGCGGCCAGCAAATGAGATTACAGAATAGAGCAGGGTGAGATGTGTGTGCGACGTCATGATTTGGGATGTGTAGGGTTTTGCGATTGGCTGGAAAAATCACATGACCTCGTTTTACATAGAACAGCGTTTCCTGTTTCAGCCTCAGTGTCTCTCAGCGTCTCATAGGGATAGGACCTGCGCTCTGCCTGTGGCCAAACAGCTCAGCGAAATTAGTCTATTTCTGCACAGAGAAACCTCTACTATTAGCTGTGACCCTTCCAATTTAGTTAGATTAGAGATTTGAAGATTTTATTTTATTAGCTAGAGGAATTTTAAAAGCATCTACCGCTGTAAATTCACGGTGGTGGGAGCGGGAGGGGGCCCCCGCGGGCGAACACAGACAAGCTCTATCTATAAAGAACACTGGATAAAGTTCACTAAGACTTAGTGTAGACATTGTAGTGGAATATCTTTATTTTTAACAGTTTGCTATTGAAATATTCCTGGATATTGGGCAGCCTGAACTTAAATTGGATACACATCATTTCTAGTAAACTGGGGTCTCTTTGTTAGCTGCAAAACTCCACTTATTATCAGTATACATTTCAGAAAGGTGTTTTATTTTCAATTTACCCATTACACCTGTGACTGTTGATATATCCACCTTGCAGTTAAATTACAATCCAGCAATCTTGTAGTCAGCACAGGTTGTTTGTTGCCAAAAATACCGTGTATCGTACGAAAACATCACAGTTACGTGTTTTTTGACTTTTGCGCACCCAGCATTGTTCATTGACGCAGCATCTACGTAAATCTTAAACAGCAATTCTATATTCACCACAAGTGAATTGAAAGGTGCAAAAAATTCCGTTTATAATTTCCAAAACAAAACAGTTTCGTGTTTTTGACTTTTGCGCACCCAGCATTGTTCATTGACGCAGCATCTACGTAAATCTTAAAAAAAGCAATTCTATATTACACCCCAGGTGAATTGAAAGGGGCAAAAATACCGTTTATATTATATCAAAAACATAACGTTACGTGTTTTTTGACTTTTGCACACCCCGCATTGTTCATTGATGCAGCATCTACGTAAATCTTAAAACAGCAATTTCTATATTACCCACAGGTGAATTGAAAGGTGCAAAAAAAAATCGTTTATTATACCAAACATAACAAGTTACGTGTTTTTTGACTTTTGCACACCCAGCATTGTTCATTGACGCAGCATCTACGTAAATCTTAAAACAGCAATTCTATATTCACCACAGGTGAATTGAAAGGTGCAAAAAATATGTTTATTATACCAAAACATAAAAAGTTACGTGTTTTTTGACTTTTGCGCACCCAGCATTGTTCATTGACGCAGCATCTACGTAAATCTTAAAACAGCAATTCTAATTTACCACAGGTGGGAAATTTAAAGGTGCAAGAAATATTGTTTATTATACCAAAACATAACAGTTACGTGTTTTTTGACTTTTGCACACCCAGCATTGTTCATTTTACGCGCTTTTACGGAAATCTTAAAACAAGCAATTCTATATTCACCACAGGTAATTGAAAGGTGCAAAAATACCGTTTATTATACCAAAAATACAAGATACGTGTTTTTTGGACTTTTTCCCAGGCCAGATGTGTTTTAGACACCTTGCAGTTAAAAATTTTTAAACCACAATTTTGTTTTTTATTAGAGGGGTTTGAGAATAGCTGTGATTTGCCGTCTTTTAATAAGAGACTTTCCAAAACTATTTCATTTCCTTCTCCCGCAATGAGCATTTGTGGTGATCTTAGTTCTGGAACGATCGTTGGACACTCTGAAACAACAGGTCCGCCAGCGACGAGGGGGAGACGGACACAGATGCGGACACGGAGCCTTTCTCTCCGTCAAACACCACAAGGCCCGACAGTTTCACAATTTCAAACGGTCTTCATTAGGCAGTGGTTCGGGGTCCAGAGCTAGTGCAAGGTGGCGCATCAACTCTCAGGGTGCATCATCTTTAGGCAAGTCGGGCTGTGTTGAAGCTGTGCTGGAGGCAGCGGAGGAGGAGGAGGTATTCCTGACACCGATGTTACCGACGTCCCTGCCTTGGAAAAGGGTTGGCGCGAATTTGAGGCGGAGGAGGAAGATGAGGAAAATTCAGTTTGCTAGTGCCCCCGACCAGAGGCTTGGGAAATCAAGGCTCCATCTCTCACATGAGTGCTTGATGCTCCATTTCCTCCAACATGATCCTGCATTAAGGCCATCAAAATGAACAACAGTTACTGGGTGGCCACCCTCCGGGATCCCCGGTACAAAACAAAACTCAGCACTTTCCTTCCACCCACCCAAATAGAGAGTAAAAATGCAGGAAATGGAGGACCTTGCTGATTGATCAACTGGAGACATCTGTTGCATCTGCTTCACTTTCCCCCAAAAATGTCAGGGTGGAACAACAGCAGCGACGTGACGCAGTAGAGTGCCAAGTAGGCTAGCGGCACCCAGCAGGCAAGTGGCAGAAGCCTAAATGGGTGACCTCTGGCAATCTTTGTTTACCACCTCCCCAAATTTGCATGCAATGCAGGGCACACACCCCAACACACAGAAAATCAGCTTAAGATCATGGTGCACGACTATCTGGTCTAAACACCGATGTTTTTGCATGTGTTCCGGACCCAATAACTTCTGGGTACCCAAAATGGACGAATGGCCGAGCTGGCTCATCACGCCATAGAGGTGTTGTCCTCCCCAGCAGCCAGCGTCATATCTGAGCGGACCTTCAGCACAGCTGGAGATGTCTTTTACAGACAAACGCATCGGCTTTCCACAGATAATGTGGATCTTTTGACTTTCATCAAGATGAATCAGGCATGATCTCTGATGATGTTGTGGCCCAATTCCCGAGGTCACCGATTAGTTGCCAGTCTACTTCCTTTTCCTTTTCAAACAGAAATGGCCCTTTTTTAAAAAACTTTTTTTTTAAAATGATTCATTTCTTACTGCAATTTTTATTCTCTTTTCCCAAACAGTTCTTTTTGTGGTTTTGCTGTGAGGAGACTGAAAAGACAGCAAGGTTTCATGACAACACCGTATTCCATTTACTCACTTTATCTTAAAGAATTTTCGCATCGTCAATAGTATTGAGGTCATGTTGCTGTGAGATACAGTTTATATTATTGCCCTTTGGAACAGAAATGTGGCTTCTAAGTGGCATTTCTCCCTCACAATTTTTAATAGTGGCTGGAAAGTCATATTTATAATTTTTTTGGGGGGCATGTGCTGTGAGATACAGCAATAATCATGGTCCTTTGGAACAGAAATGTGGCTTCTAAGTGGGATTTCTCCCTCACAATTTTTAAAAAGTGGCTGAGAATTCATTTTTATAATTTTTTTGGGTCATGCGCTTTGAAATGCAGCAATTACTACAGGGCCTATTATAAAAAAAATGTTGTTTCAAACAGACATTTGTTTCTTCAAAAATTGACCCAAAATGGCTCAAAAGGGTCTGCTTTGAATTTTGGGGGCATTTTGCTTTGAAATGCAGCAATACTACAGGTCCTATTCTAAAAAATGTTGTTTTAAATAGACATTTGTTCTTCACAATTGTCAAAAATGGCTCATGGGTCATGCTTTTAATTTTGGGGGCATTTTGGGTGTGACATGCAGCTATACTAGAGGTCCTATTCTAAAAAATGTTGTTTCTAACAGACATTGGTTCTTCACCATTGTCAAGCGTGGCTCAAGGGGGAGGGTGCTGTCAGAAACAGGAATAGGGAGGACACTGTTAAAAAAGGGCAATATTGCAAAATGATTGTATTTGCAAGATCTTTAACATAGCTATCAATCCCCGTATTGAGACAACCCATTTATACAATGAAAAAAAGAGAAACAAAGACATTGTTGGGATTCCATCCTATTTTAAAAAATTTTGTTTTCTAGAATTAAAGTACTAAAAAACTTGCATGTACAAAATAGCTGTTAAAAAAATTCCTCTGAATTGTACAAGGGAGGTACAGGAAACTTGACCAGATGTAGGTTATTCAGAGGACATGGAGTATGGAGCACGGACAGAGAACAAAGTACAGGAACCCTTTCCTCCAGCACTTTGAGTAAAATGAGAAAAAGAATTCCAAGTTAAAGGGGACTGGGTGTAACAGGAGCGTTAACCCAGTATTTCCAAGTGAAGCTCAATTGGTCCACACTCATACGGAGGACAAGCGCTACCCAGGTATTGACTGTGTACTGAGGAAGGCGGGGGTTCTCCACATTCCGCTTCCGCACTCTGCTTCAGCACGACAGTTTTCGTTGCTGCGTCATCAGGGCAATTTTAACCTGCGTGTTAATAGATGACGGACACCACCCGGGCTCTCACCGCACCCACTGTAACTCCGGCCCTGGGTCATGCTGTGGCCCCGGACAGGGATAGTCAATGTCCATGAAACTTAAATGGTGGTTGAAAGACTCCTTTTTTCCGGCACTTTTTAAATGTGGGGGTCATGCAGGTTTGGGGCTTATGCTGTGGCCCAGAACCCGGGATATTCAATGTCCAGTTCAAGTAAATGATGGTTCAAATCATACTGCCTTCTGGCACTTTTTTAATTTGTGGGTTATGCAGGTTTAAGGGTCAGGCTGTGGTACAAGACAGGGATAGTGAATGGTCTGTGACTTTTTTTTTCTGTGACTTTTATAACCTAAGTGTGTTGCCTAAGATGTAGCACGTATCCATTTGACTGTTGTGTATGTTAATTTCAGCTTCTCCATCCCTTGTTTGGGTGTAATAATGAAGGTGCTGTTGCTCTCCCATAGACTTTAATGGTCACCGCTCATAATCGACGCTCACTATCGAAAAACCTTATTGATAGCGGCCGACTATCGATCGATCTCGATAGCCAACGCAATCGCTCAACACTAGTTGTGACATGAACCTAAGAGGGCTGTACATGCAAGGAATCCCATAAATAATAAAGTGGGGTTCCTACAGTTAAAACTGTTATTAAGTCATTAGACACTGATTAAAAAGAGAAAACAGATACTTTCAAACTCTCTCATTTTAGCACTACTGGCCCTAGAAATCTTCTTCACATGTTCGACATGTCAACATGTTCATAGATCACAGCAGTCTCTTGTTGGATATACCGCATGTGACATCTGTGGTCTGTGACTGGCTGCAGTGTCATGGGATCACTGGAACTGGCCACGGTGCCGGAACAAGTGGGTGCACAAGGAAAGTTTTTTTTTTTTTTTTGTCTTCTTTTAATCATTCCCTATTGACAAACAAATAGAACTGTTAAAACACCCCCTTCATGAACTGAAGCATATTTATAAGGAGAAATGGTTCAGCATCTTTTATTAACATTGTGCAAATCTTATTTGTGACTACTAAAAATGTAGAAAAGCAAAAGGTCAACCAATAGATTACAGCCCTGAAAACAAAACAAATCAAACAACACGAGTTTTAATGTATTTTAAAAATAACATGAGAACCAGGTCAGAACATTACTATTTGATGTCCCCCATAATGCAGACAACCTGTGCATTAAAGGGAACACATATTTTTAATAGTGAAGCAAATGTTTAAAATAAAAATGGCACAGTTGCTTATCTTTCTGTCTTTTACCCTAATAACAGCAAATGGACAGCAAAATGCTGACTAGATAAAACTGTAGCTCATATTTTGTACATTGCATATCCAGGACACAGATTATCCCATAGAACTGAGTTAATCTGAGTCCAATAATCTGTAGCAATAGAGAATAAAATATGGAGCAATAACTTGAGGGTATGCCTTGACTTTCTGCTAGGAATTCTATTAACGAGTTTTCAAACAGAAAAATCTGCCATAGAAGAATAGCCTTATTATGTACCTAAGTACGTTTGCAAGGTGGTTTAAACATGGATTTCATTGTGGTTTCTGCATAAAAAACAATGTGAAGTTCTCATCACATTGTATTTATTGAGAATTCATCCTGTGGTTCACACTGTATACTCCAGTGGAGATTTTTTCTGAAGACATTTTGTAATCCTTGATGGGAAGAAACAGAAGTGCTGTGCCCAGGACTGAAATGGGGCTAATCCACCTACCAGATCTGCAACAGAAATCTGAGAGTATGCTTGGATATCTGCTGAGGATTCTGTTTGAAAAGTTTATCATGTGAATATATCCTTAGAGCTACAAAGGGTGGAACGGACGATTGGGGAAGGATAATGTTTTTCTGTGCTGTAAGCAATGAGGAGAGTTATTCGTTATTAGTTTATACACTATAAATGAGCTCACCAGGTTAGAAAAGGCAGGAGTTAAAGAAAAAAATATAAAGGAGACTCAGTGAGAGAGGGTGTAAGGAATTTTAACATGGGGTAGGAAACAAGGGGCATGTAATAAGACGGGATGATTTGAAGGAAAGTAGACAAAGCAAAGCACATTATCTTGGGGCTTGTAATTTTACAGAGCAAAGGGAAACAGCTTTCAATCATGAAATGCTGCTGCTCAACAGCCAAGGCTACACACAGCACAGGAAAAGCAGAAATTAAGACAGAAAACATCATGGAGTAATTAATAAAGACTCAGGTAAGCCTTTTGAAAACTTATTTATTTTTTTCTATTTTTTTGGTTCCTTAGACAGCTCCATAAGTAAACTAAGTTATTCCTAAAGGTTAACTACTTTTTTTGCAGCTATATGCCTTAGCACATATATTCACATTGCTTTCTTACTGTATAACTTTTTGATTGAAAATACTAGAATTGTAACTTTTCACATGCTATTATAAAACTTAATATCCAGTTGTTAGCTTTCCTTAATAAGTATGATTTAAATTGCAACAGTTTATAATTTGTTTTGTGGAAGACTAAATTGATATATTTGCTTCATGACCATTAATAGAAAACATATTATTTACTCACCAATAAAGAGCAATCTCTCTTTGCTTATTTTACTTTTTGAAGAATATAAATAATAATAATAATAATAATAATAATAATAATAATAATAATTCTGTCAAATTAATTTTTGAATAGTATCAGTAGTTTATTTTTAATGTTTTTAATGGTTCAGTATAGACCGCACAATGCATTATGAATTAATTAGAAAAAGTTGTGTATATGCATCTTAGAGTCCTACCCTATTTCTCCAAAAATCAGCTATCACTGAAAGAAATAGACAATTCCACCACTGAGGTTAAGGTACACTTATGTAGAACTAAAACACACAGATGTATCAAAACGAAACATGACAGATAACACACCATGATATCATGGCACAGAATGTTATCTCAACTTTTTTAATGCTTTTTTTTTGCAGAGAAGAGCAGATAACATGTGAAGCAGAACTTTGCTACATCCATAAGATAAAAACTGTATATTTAACCTCCCTCCCCAGTTTGATGGATGCATGCGGAGACTCCCATTAGTAAAGTCTGAAATAAACGTCTTAGTAAGGTTTTTAAACTAGCGTTTGTGAAAAACCAAAACATGTGAAGCACTTTTAACATGTCCCTTTTTAAAGGGGTTTAAAAATAAAAAAATTTTCTCGAGCTCCCAAATTTTTTTAAATTTTGAGAGTCCTTGGCCACCCCTCATTCAAAAAAGAGAGCCTTTTTTGGGTCCTTCCTTTAAAATAGGTTAAGTCTCCCGAGGGGGGAACCTGCACTTTTTTGACCCCCGGGTGGCATTTTCCCTTTAAAATTTTTTGAACGTTTTATTTTGGAAAAATCCATTTTGGTTTAAAAAGATCTTCCCCGGGGGTGTGAAAAAACCAACCTTTTAAATTTTTTATTTAAGAGAGAGGGCCAAATTTGAAATAAAAATTTTTGTGCCCCTTTCCATCTAAGGCTAGTTCAAGATAACCCTTCTACATCCTAAAGGGTTTAAGGCTGTTCTCCATCTAGTGAATAAAAAAAGGGGCAACAGAAACTTTTTGAAAGGGGTTGTTTGGGCAAAAATTTAAATTTAATGTGAAAAAATGGATTAGAAGAGATCTGTCAAATTTTTTTTTCTTCTTCGTGATTTTGGGCAAATCAAAAGGCTTCATCTATCTTAAACACCGATTTTGTTAAAAAAATAATGTTGCTAATGTGAATAGTGGCTAGGAATTTACATGGTAAACATCACTAGTAAAATTTAAAACAAAAAATTTATATATTTTGGAAAATAAATGTTTTTTCTTACAAGTTTTTTTAAAAAATAAAAAATATTGTGAGCAAAAAATAATTTCCCTTTTTGGGGCATAATAGGGAGATGAGTTTGATGATATATGCAAATATCCATTTTGGGGCTAATTTTCCAACATAGATTTGAAGAAGTAGCTTGTGAGTTTCAGACCTTTTTTGTGTGTTTTTTCCTACAGTTTATTAAATAATTCAGGTAGGGCTTTGAATGGAAGGGGTTTTTTTCAAAGAAATCATTTGACCGAACAAAATTTATATCCCTTAAACACCGCACACTGAAAATTCGTTTGATGTACTGGGAAAGATTTAACATGTGATACAAAAATGAGTTTTAAAATTTTATTTTTTATTGTAAAAACTTTGAGAATGAATATTTTACCATTTCCTTATATTTCATGAGATTAAGTGGGTAACATCATCACCTTTACAAAAAATTAAAAGATTTAAGGGGTTTTTACATTAATATAAAATTTTTAGAAAATATTTTTATGATTACAATCAAAAGAATGCATAACCCCCCCCCCCCCCCCCCCCCCTTTTCCCCCCCCCCAAAACAAATTTTTATAAGCAAATATTGGTACCCAAATTTTCAGTAGAAATTTTTTTTTACATAAACTGTAAGATAAAAAATTTATATCTAATTTTTAAAACCCCGTCAAGGGAAAAAAACTGCAAATTGATTTAACATATGAAAGAAAAATTTTAAAGGTAACCCTTGGGGGGAGGGACATGCCTTGGGGAAAGTGAAAGTGGGTTTTAAACCGGGGCTTTTACACAAATAGGATATCTTTCCCTTCATTTCTCCCCCAAAAAAGGGGCAAATTGACAAAGGCATGAACCAATGAGAACAATCAGATGGAGAAAATAAAAAAAACAACTTTGGGGGCGCTTGCTTTGGTCATATAAGATTTTGCTATAAGGCCATGCTGCTCATAAACATGGTGATTGCACCGATACTAGCAGCTATTATAGTTACTCACCAGCTGTACTGAAAAAGTCCATAATTCTTTGTAAAGTGAATGCTGCTATAGGCAATTTTACCAATTTAAAAAGGAATTAGCTGTTATTACATCAGACATCAAGGATGTGGAGCAAAGGGTGAAGTCTCTGGAAAACACAAAAGCATACATTCTCTCCTATGAAGAAAACATCAGAGAGATAGTAAACTTCCAACAATCTCACTTGAGTGAAGCCAGCTCAGCATTTAAGATCAGGAAAATAGAAGCAGAATATAAAAAAATTATCCCAGAGCATTTGACACACCACATTCTGAAGTTGCCAATGAAATGTTTTCCTCTCTTTTAGGAAAGGAAGGGAAAGAAAGGCTCTAAAGTTCAAAACTTTCAATCGCCCTAGAGGTGTGTGGACCCTTGGGTTACGTTAATGTGACAGCTGTATTCAAAAGTGCAATAGAAAACATGATTCACGATGGCACTAAACTACTGATCTTTAGGAATGGTCCAATAAAAAGCCATTTTTAGATGCCCAACATGTTACCATCTAAAGTTTTGGAAGCCTTATTCTGGCTTTAGCCATTCTGAAAAATGTATGTCAGTAATTGGTATTGGACTCTTGAAATATGCTGGTCAAAGCACCCAAATGAATTGGTTGTAAGCCAGCATGGTGCACCACATGTAATCATGTAAATGGCATCCTTTATAAGTTTTATCTATATGCAATTGTAATACTAGCAATCACCCTCTCATGAATAGTAGGCGTGTGAGTGTTTGTTTATCAGTATATTTGCATTTGTCCAGTCTCAGCTATATGGTATTGTGGCTTTTCTGTATAATGGAGTGAACTGGTACGTATCTGATGTGCAGTTTTTTACTAAGCAGTGACTGGGTGTATGAGCCTCTGTGCATTAGTGAGCTGTCCTGTTACATTTCTTCCAGGTAGCACTGGGGCTTATATTGCCTCCTATTGGGATTAGTTCATTGTCCAGCCATTAAGCTGTAAGTATGGCCCCGTGATTGTGTTTCTAAGTAAATAATGTGATTTCATTCTGTAAAACGGTAATCAA
Source organism: Phyllomedusa bahiana (assembly GCA_025379985.1). Classification (NCBI taxonomy): domain Eukaryota; kingdom Metazoa; phylum Chordata; class Amphibia; order Anura; family Hylidae; genus Phyllomedusa; species Phyllomedusa bahiana. The sequence continues at coordinate 13,840 of JAODAL010044128.1, forward strand.
ATTACTATTTGCAGGCTTTCAGACATGAGCTTGATGTCTGTTGTGCATACAGTACCTTTGCAGGAGTATTTTTTTTTTTTTTTGAGAGCTTACATACCTCTTGTCCTGACAAATTAGCCTACTAGCAGAAGACCACTTTAAAACTTCTTTTTTCTCCCTTCTGCTCTCCACAGAAGGAGGGCATACAGGAGAAAAAATCTCTCTGTTCTCCATTTTTTTATTTTTTTTATTTGCCATATCCAGTAATGATGGGCAATCACTAGAATGCACCTGTACCTCTCATGAACAGTCTCATGGGAAACTGCCTCCAGTTAAAAGGCTAAGGAAGAAATTTATCTAGACTACCTTTTTATTCGCAGTCCATTACCAAAAGATGCAAAAAAAATTATCAAGAACAATGCTAAGAAATTACCCCAGTAGATGACAGGTAATACATTAATTTCCTTGTGCCAAGTATTAGATGGCATTGATTTCCACAGTAATTTATGCCACTTTCTTGTACTATTTTGTATTCTAGTAAATGTTGATATTTGCAGTGCTACAAATTGAGTGGGCCACTGAGACACAATCCGTTCACTAAGGCTTATCTACTTCTATGCCTTGAGAGTGGTATAAAAACATATTCTTTTAAAGGCAGCAGTTAATTGTCAAAAATAAGAAAATATAGATGCTAATAATAACTGAATACCAGGCACCTCCAAAGAGCAACTTTTAATCATTTGGGGGACATTGGATACATAACACAATAAAGTAACCAGAACATTTAAATCACTCTACAGATATAAGGTACGTAATACTGCAAGGTAAACAGACAAAAACTAACGAAAAGCTAATTACTCACAATTCTGAAATGAAGCCACCTGTATGATACAGTAAACTAACCAAGGCAATAATTTGGCATTACTGACAATAATTAAGCAAAACCATTTAGATGATGCACTAAATTAGTTGGAGGAAGTGGAATGCATTACTCACTATTCTGTAGATATAGTGGGTTGCAAAGATATTCATACCCATGGAACTGCTTCTCATTTTTAAACATCACAGTTACAAAATTAAATGTGTTTTATTGATATTGTATGTGATAGTGCAAAACAGCAAATGTTTGTAAAGTGAAAAGAAAATGATAAATGTTTTTGCAAGTAAAGAAACTGAAAGTGTGGCGTTTATATCTATTCAGCCCCATGTACTCCTGTACCCCTAAATAAAATCCAGTGTGACCAATTGCCTTTAAAAGGTGCCTTTTTCTGGACTAAATGCCAAACTCTGTGTATAGAGGAAAGCCAACACTGCACATCTCCCTGAACACACAATCCACACCGTGAAGCATGGTGGAGGCAGCATTATGCTGTGTGGATGCTTCACTTCAAAAGGGAATAGGAAGCTGCTCAGAGTTGGGGCGCAGGGTCATCTTCTAGTGGGATAATGAATGGTTTAATTCAAAGCATATTTATGTATTAAAATGTTCCAGTTAAAGTCCAAACCTAAGTCCCATTGAGAATCTGTGGCTGGACTTGAAAGTTGCTGTTTACAAATGTTTGCCAATCAATTTGACTGAGTTAGAGCTATTTTGCAAAGAAAAATAAGCTATAATTCCAGCCTTTAGATGTGCAAAGCTGTTAGAGACATACCCCAAAACACTTGCAGCTGTCATTGCAGGTGGTCCTACAAAGTACTGATTCAGAGGGGCCGAATACATTTTCACACCACACTTTTCAGTTTTGCAAAAAATTTGGAAAAGCACCTATTCTCTTTTTTACACTTCACAAATACTTGCTACTTTGTGTTGCTCTATCACATAAAATATCAAATAAATACATTTAAGTTTGTGGCTGTAAAATTTGAAAATTAGTTACAACTTAACTCCTTAAAGGGGTTGTCTCACCACTCTGTTTTACAGGCGAAATGAAACTTTCATTCATGCATCCTGTCTCTTCTCTGCTAGGCAGTGCATGGTTCTATGGCAGTGGTTAGCATATTCAAAAGTCTGCTAACTACTCTGACATGAGAACAGGAAATGTGAATCTAAAGTCCAGAGGAGCTTCAAAGCTGAAATAAACATAAGTAATTAGTATTCTTTGTTTGTTAGATCAGATGACACTCAAGCGCTCAAGCTGCCATCAGTTCTATGTGGTGACCTGTGTGATGATGTCATCTCTGATATTGTCAAGTTGATGGTTTATGGAAAACATTAAAATCTGTTCTATTTATCCCATCCATATAAGGCTCACCCGATATTGTGTTTAAACTACTTTTTATTACATCCATCCTTAATGGGTTAAGTCAGATATTTTCCACACTGTTTGCTGCAGGAGAATGAGGCCGTCAGATTTTCCTTTGGATGATACAGGAAGGGTACAAGGACACTTGATACGTCTAGCTGTACTGTGCAGATGCAAACCTGCCTTAGCAACAGCTGACTGGCCAATCAGGTGATCCGTGACACATACCAGGGAAAGATATTTGAGACTGTAACTTGCTAATAATAAAACAAATTTGAGGCACCAGACCCGAGTGTGGTGAACATTTCTCATGTTCTCAGCTGAGACCAGTTTTACTATGCAATCTGGAGTGAGACAGCCAATTGGGAAGGTGTGGAACAAAAAGATAATTCTACACCTAGTTTATTAGCTTAACAATATCAGATAAGAAAAACAACAGGGGAGAGCAGGACAGAAAAGGTCAGTAACCTAAAGAAACCTGAATTCACTAAGAGGTGATAAAATTGTTTTTATCTCCTCAGAAAAGAAAACATCATCATTTACCATTCCCTAGATGTTGAAAACAAATCTCTGTAGTGAGGCAATCCTTTTAAGGACACAGTCAGTTTTGACCTTCCTGACAGAATCCAATTTTTGAAATCTGACGTGTGTCAATTTATGTGGGATTAACTTTTTGATACTTTTACCTATCCATGTGATTCGGAGAACATTTTCTCATGACACAATATGCAATAACTAGCATATACCCCATGTCTACTGCACATTGGCATCATTTTTTTAATGCATTTTTCATTTTTTTTATAACATTACGGGTGTATGAATTTAGTAGCGATTTTTCACATTTTGGAAAAAATTCACCACACAGATGTTTTTAGTGACCAGTTCAGTTCTGACAGGGCTTTCAGAGGTCTGTAGGTTTGAAGCTCCTACAAGTGTCTCCATCTAAGGAACTACACCCCTAAAAGTTTTCAAAACAGCTTTTAAGAAGTTTATTAATCCTCTAGGTGTTTCACAGGAATTAAAGCAAGGTGGAGGTAAAATTTCACAATTTTTTCCAGCTTTTCAATTATTTTCTGGAACACAATTGATGTTACCAGGGAAACACAACTCAGTTTTAATTCCCATGATTCTGCCTTATTTTTAGAGATATGTGATCCTAGTGATGTATTTGACATCAATCATAAGTAGTGTTGAGCGAGTATTATCGACAAAGTTGAAATCGGCACAGTTTTTATGGTGATCAATATTTCCAGATCATGCGATAATTAAGGTTAAAATCTGAGCATCATCTATTAAGATCGCGCCTTTTTTTCGGCGCTTCCTGTAATTTTGGCGGCCAGCAAATCAGTTTACAGAATAGAGCAGGGTGAGATGTGTGTGCGACGTCATGACTGGGATGTGTATGGTTGCGATTGGCTGGAAAAATCACATGACCTCGTTTTACATAGAACAGCGTTTCCTATTTCAGCCTCAGTGTCTCTCAGCGTCTCATAGGGATAGGACCTGCGCTCTGCCTGTGGCCAAACAGCTCAGCGAAATTATTATATTTCTTCACAAAGAAACCTCTACTATTAGCTGTGTTCCTTACAATTTAGTTAGATTAGAGATTGGAAGATTTTATATAGTTAGGTATATAATGTTAAATGAGCATCTACCTCTGTAAAGTCACGGGGGGGAGTGGAGCGGGTTTTTGGGCACCCCCTCGTTTCGAACCCACCAGAAAAAACTCTTTTTTAAAGAATAACTTGGATATTCAAAATTTTTTCCCACCAAGACTTAGTGAGGAAAATGGGCCAAAAATATTTTAAAATTATAACAGTTTTTTTCTATATTTGAAATTATTAATTTCCTGTTATTTTGGGAGGGCCCAAAAAACCTTTTATTATAGATACAAAATCTTTTTTAATTTTGGCAGGCCCTTTGTTTAGATGCAAAAATCCAAATTTTTATTATTAGTAAATATACCATTTTAAAAAGATAGTTGTTTTTTTAAATTTTGCCCATCCACCTTTGTTGATAACCACCTTGATTAAATTTTGAATCCAGCAGGTAACAGTAATTGATAGGTGCCAAAAAATACCTTTTAATATCCGGATAAATTCAGATACGTGTTTTTACTTTGGGCACTACTCTTTGTTCATTGAGGCACCTTGCACTTAAATGTGAATACTGGAATTTTTTAGTCACCACAGGTGAATTGATGGGTTTCCAAAAAATACCTTTTATTATCCGAATACTTTTCCAGATACGTGTTTTTTCACTTTGGCGCAGGCCAGCTTTGTTGATAGATCTACTTTGCATTTAAATTTTAATATAGCAATTTTGTAGCCACCACAGGTGAATTGAAGGTGCCAAAAAACCTTTTATTACCCGAATACATTAAAAGATACGTGTTTTTTGCACTTTTGCCCAGTCCAGATTTGTTGATAGAGCCACCTTGCATTTAAAATTTGAATCCGGGCAAATGTGGTAGTTACCACAGGTGAATTGATAGGTGCCAAAAATACCTTTTATTATTTGAATACATTACAGATACGTGTTCTTTGACTTTGTTACACTACAGCTTTGTTCATTGAGGCACCTTGCACTTAAATGTGAATACTGTAGTTTTTTAGTCACCACAGATGAATTGATAGGTGCCAAAAAATACCTTTTCTTATCCGAATACATTACAGATACGTTTTTTTCACTTTGGCGCAGGCCAGCTTTATTGATAGATCTACTTTGCAGTTATATTTGAATCCAGCAATTTTGTTTTGATTTGAGGGATTTGAGAATAGCTGTGATTTGCCGTCTTTTAATAAGAGACTTTTCCAAAACTCTTCCATACCTTCTCAAATTTGTATATTTCTGAACGGGAGCGAAATTCAGGTGGTAAGTGACAAAGAGGGGGGTAGGACATGGAGGTAGAGGTACGAGAGAAGGTGCTCCTTCCAGTGCTGGCGACAACACGCATGCCAGCGGATCGTCAGTTGCAGGACCTGTCATCGCTGGGTCAGAGACCTGTGAATCTCAATAACGAACAGCGTTGCCAATCTGTCCTCAGTGGTTAATGCAACCTGCATCCAGCAGTCTTACCTCCTCGTCCTCCCCCGTCACGGGTACAAATGTCGTCATCAGCATCACCAGCATCCGTCCAACATGAAGCAGCCCAATGTCAACTCGTGTACCCACCACTGTGGATAATCCATTTTCTGAAGACCTCTTTGATGACAAAATGCGGTTGGCGTCAGAAGGCATGTTAAAAGATCAAGAGGCCAAAGAGGATGATTTTCTCTGCTCTGACGCCCGTTACTGATGCCATCAGAGGAGGAAAGTAAAACCGGTCAATCGGCAAAAAATCCCGGCGGTCGGCAACGCCTTGCAGTCCCTCTTGCTTGTAGCCCGCACTCCTGGATGCAAAATGTCAGGACGACGAAGTCACCTGTGTTGTTGATGATGATGACGACATTGCGGATCCAACGTGGTCTTTTCAGCAGAATTTGCTTGCGAGCGCTTCATCACTGGACGAGGAGGAAGACGATGGGGTAGTGTCAGTACGGGTTCCGCCCTCAAAAAGGGAGAGGGCGCTCGCAGAAGTCCGCTGATATGATTCCGCCAGCCACGGTCAGCGCCAAACCCTGCTCCTCGCTTTTCGCCGTCAAAAAAAGGTCCAGGACCTCTCAAGCCTGGGCCTTCTTTGAGCAAGCCCCTGATTCACCCAGCGATGTCATATGCCGCCTTTGCCGTAAACGCATAAGTAGAGGCAAGAACCTTAGGTGGTTAACCACCACCAACATGTCTAGTCACATGCAGCGAATGCATGAGTTAAATGGAGGCAACACTTGGCCAAAAAAGGCCAGACTGATGCCGGGCCTCCAAGCACTTTCACACCCTCTGTCTCCGCCTCCTCCGCCACCACCAAGCGTTCCTCACTGCCCATGTCTCTCAGAGTCATGATCAGGGATCAGCCTCCGCAACAGCCTCCACCGTCGCCCCAGTACCACCAGCACCAACCAGAGACCCATCCTACCCCTTCTCCTCCGCCCCGTTTGAACACCTGCACGCCGTACAGCGGCCAGTCTAGCAGCCAGCCTTCTGTCTTCCCCGGTTTGGGAGCAGAAGAAACACTTTAACCCAAACCATCCCAAAGCCAAAAGCCTGAATGTCGGCATTGGGCCCGGCTTTTGGTCTTGGAAATGTTGCCTTTCCGTCTGGTGGATACAGATGGGTTCCGCCCCCGTCATGGCCCTTGCCTGCCCCCCAATTTCCAGATGCCGAGCAGCATTTCTTTGCCAGAAAAGCCGTCCCCCGCCCTGGCCAGCCACGTGTCATCTAAAATTTCAAAACGCGTTGTCTGCATCTGTGTCCGGAAAAGTCCATCTGAAACCAAACCCATACATGGACTAGAAGCAAAGGCCCAAGGCCGCTATATCTCTGTGACAGCTCACGGGTGAGCTGGGTGGATGTCCCTGGGGGTGACGGTGGCTCTCAGGCTCGGCGCACGATCTTCAAAACCGCAGGGATTGTGCAGGGTTCTTTCCCCCAAGGTCCTCTGGTGGCATCACGTGCAGAGAGAAACCAGGCCGTGTTGAAATTAATCTGTCTTGGAGACCCCTCCACACACAGGTCAGGAGCGGTAGACGGCTCTCCACAAAAGAGAGCGAGCGCTGGCTGGGTGACAAGAACCTTTGTGCCAGGCAAGGTGGTGTGCGATAACGGGCAAAAACTGCTGGGCCGCCCTTAAGATCGGTAGGCTGGAGGGACATCCCTGCCTGGCACATGTTCATGAACCTTGTCGTCCAGAAATTTCTAAAGAGCTACCCGGTCTGGACTGCCTGCTGAGGAAGGCTCGAAGTCTAAGTTCGCACTTCCGCCGTTCGCACCCTGCTTCGTCCCGCCTGGCTGCGTTGCAGCGTCAGCTCGGCCTCCCCGTCAACCGTCTCATTGTTGACGGTGGAACAACATCAGCGATGTGACAGCAGTAAAAGTGCCAAGTAGGGGTAGCGGCCAAACAGAGCAAGGTGGCAGAAGCCTAATGGGTGACCTCTGGCAATCTTGTTTTACCCACCCCCAACAACGCATGCAATGCAGGGCACACATCCAACACACAGAGATTAGCTTAAGATCATGGTGCACGACTATCTGCGTCTCAATACCGATGTTTTTGTATGTGTTCCAGACCCAATAGACTTCTGGGTATCCAAAATGGACGAATGGCCCGAGCTTGCTCGTCACACTATAGAGGTGTTGTCCTGCCCAGCAGCCAGCGTCATATCTGAGCGGACCTTCAGCACAGCTGGAGGAGTCATTACAGACAAACGTATCCGGCTTTCCACAGATAATGTGGATCGTTTGACTTTCATCAAGATGAATCAGGCATTGATCTCTGATGATGTTGTGGCCCCAATTGCCGAGGTCACCGATTAGTTGCCGGTCTAACTTCACATTCCTTTTTTAAAAAAGAAATGGTCCTCTTGAAAACTTTTTTTAAAATGAATCATTTCTTACTGCAATTTTTATTCTCTTTTCCCAACAGTTTTATTTTGCTGGTTTTGCTGTGAGTAGACTATAAAAGACACCAAGGTTTCATAAAAAACTGTATTTCCATTTACTCACTTTATCTTTAAAAAGTTTTCGCATTGTCCCAATATTTTTGAGGTCATGTTGCTGTGAGATACAGCTAAATTATGGTCCTTTGGAACAGAAATGTGCTTTTAAGTGGCATTTCCCCCCTCACAATTTTAATAGTGGCTGAGAAGTCATATTTTATAATTTTTTAGGGGCATGTAGCTGTGAGATACAAACAATAATCATGGTCCTTTGGAAAAGAAATGTGGCTTCTAAGTGGCATTTTTCCTCACAATTTTTAACAGTGGCTGAGAAGTCATTTTTATAATTTTTCGGGTCATGTGCTTTTGAAATGCAGCAATCCTCCAGGGCCTATTATAAAAAAAATGTTGTTTCTAACAGACATTTGTTCTTCACAATTGTCCAAAGTGGCTCAAGGGTCATGCTTTGAATTTTTTGGGGCATTTTGATTTATAAAATGCAGCTATACTACAAATCCTATTATAAAAAAATTTTTTCAAACAGACATTTGTTTTCACAATTGTCAAAGTGGCTCAAGGGTAGGTGCTGTCGGGAAAAGGAATGGTGGGGACACGTTAAGGACACATTTTGGGAAAAATGACTTGTTTTTGCAAGATCTTTAACATAGCTATCAATCCCTTATTGAGACAACCCATTTATTCAATTAAAAAAAGAAAAACAAAGACATGGTGGGTTTCCACCCTATTTTAAAAATGTTTTTTTTAGAATTAAAACTAAAAAACTTGATGTACAAAATCGGTAAAAAAAATTCCTCTAAATTTGTACAAGGGAGGTAAGGAAAACTTGACCAAAGTAGGTTATTAGAGGACATGGAGTATGGACACAGACAGAGAACAAAGTACAGAGACAATTTTTCCCGCACATTGAGAAAATGAAAAAAGAAGCCAAAAAAAGGGGCACCTGGGGGGAAAACAGAAGCTTAGCCACCAGAATTTCCAAATGAAGCTCAATTTGCCGCCTCATCGGAGGGCAAGCGCTACCCAGGGCTTGACTGTGAGGGGGGAAGGCTGAGTTCTCACACTTCCCCCTTCCCCAAATTGCTTTACAGGCGTTTTCATTTCTGCGCATAAGGGCATTTTAACCTGCGTGTTTTAAAAGATGACGGACGCCAGCCTGGGTCCACCCACCCCCTGTAACTCCCCCCTGGGTCATGGTGGCCCCAAAGGACAGGTATAGTCAAGTCCCCTTCAACTAAAATGGTGGTTAAAAACCCTTTTTTTGGACTTTTAATCTGGGGTCAGACAGGTTTAATGGTCATAAGTGGCCCCAGGAAAGGTATGTCAATTCCCTTTTAACTAAAATGGTGGGTTTTAAAGACTCCCTTTTTCCGGCACTTTTTAATCTGTGGGTCAGACAGGTTTAAGGGTCGCTGGGGCTGTCTGGGCAGGGTTTGTCAATGGTCCATTCAACTAAAAAGATGGGTTTAAAGACTCCTATTTCCGGCCTTTTTTTAAATTTTGGTCAGACAGGTTTAATGGTCCTTCTGCGGTACGGACAGATATAGTTGTGTCCAGTGAAACTAAAATGGTGGTTGAAAGACTCCTTTTTCCGGGATTTTTAATCTGGGGTCTGCAGGTTTGGGGCTCATGCTGTGGCCCCGGACAGGTAGCAATGTCCAGTGAAACAAAAAGGTGGTTGAAAAAAACCCCTTTTCCGCACTTTTTTTAACTGGGGCTGCAGGTTTGGGGCTCATGCTGTGGCCCAGGCTGGTTAGTCAATGTCCAGTGAAATAAAATGGGTGGTTGAAAGACTCCTTTTTTTCCGGGACTTTTTAATCTGGGGATGCAGGTTTGGGGCTCATGTGTGGGCCCCCGGGAAGGTAGTCAATGTCCATGAAACTATAATAGTGGTTAAAACTCCTTTTTCCGGGATTTAAAAATGGGGGGTCATGCAGGGTTTGGGGCTCAGCTGCGTTCCGACAGGGATATTAATGTCCATTCAAAATAAATGATGGTTAAATAAAACGCCTTTTGGCACTTTTTTTAATTTGTGGGGAAAAGGTTTAAGGGGCATGCTGTTTTACAAGACAGGGATAGTGAATGGTGTGTGACTTTTTTTTTGTGGCTTTTTTTAGCCTAAAGGGTTTTGCCTAAGATGTAGCAGGGATCCATTTGACTGTTGTGGGGTTAATTCCAGCTTTTCCAGCCCTTTTTTGGGTTTTAAGAATGAAGGTGTTTTGCTTCACATAGACTTAATGGTCATCGCTCATAATCGACGCGCACTATCGAAAAAAAATTTTGATGGTGGCCGACTATCGACTATCGCCCGATGTCGATAGCCAACGTAATCGCTCAACACTAATCATAAGCCTCAGAATAGGAGGAGCACCTATTGGATTTTGGGGTCTAATTTTTTAATCCCATATTGGAAAATAAACCCTTTACAGAATATATTCAGGAGCGTAGGGAGTATATTGACCCCAGAGGTGTTTCACAATTTTTTTTTTGCCATTTGACTGTAAAAATGTAAAAAAAAAATCCAATAATATGCAGTTTTAGCTGAAAATGATTCATTTTTACAATAGATTTGGTTTTTTAAAAAGTTTGGCAATACCCATTTTGTTTGTGTTTTAAATATTGTTTGGGCACATGACAGAGTTTACATGGGAGGAAGTGCTATTTGGCTTTTGAAATACAGATTTGGTCGGTGCCATGTAGCATTTGCAAAGCTCCAAAAGTACCAGTACAGGTGAAATATTCCAGATTGTGGGCCTGAATGATTGTGTTGCTTTAAAAATGTGACAATTTGTGTTAACCCCCTCCCGACCATGATGTAAACTTGTGTCAAGTGTTGGGAAAGGGTATGAATAATTTTGTAGCCCATTGTAAATCACTTTATACAAACCAATTCTTTTTACCTAGTCAACCATTAAACCTCTGAGCCTCAAACATGATATCTAGGTCTTTCCTCACTTTTCAATTAGGATAGAACAGATTATGGAAAATGTCAATGCAGGTGCAATCTGTTGTTTGGGTACATAACCAGGGCATACAAGGGAGGAAGTGCTATTTATCTTTTGAATCAAAGATTTTGGTGGGTGCCATATCGCACTTCCCCAAAAGTACCAGAACTGGTGAAACCTTCCAGAAGTCACCATTTGTAAAATTGACACCCCTTAGGAAATTCAACAGGAGGATTGTGCATTTTGGGGCCACAGATAAAAAATAATTGATAAAGAGAAAACAGAATCTTTGTGGCACTATGCAATTAACATTAAAGGGGTTTTATCGTTACAAAGATCGTGTCTCAGATTATGGGGACAGTAAAAATAAGCACTTTTGTAATTGGTTTGCATTACCTCTGTCACTTGGTTTAGCAGATATCAGCTTCGCTGTAAATCTGTCTTCTATTTCTGCTGTTGCTGGTCAGAACGCCCCCTGGTCGATTCCTGTGCCCTAGACACGCCCCCTGCACTGTGATTGGCTGGCTGACATTTCATTCAGCCTGTTGGGATATGCCCCTAGACAGGAAATGTCATGGCCACGCCCCCTGCACTGTGATTGGCTGCCTGCACACTCTGTGTTTACTCCCCTCTGAGCTGTTAAAATCGATAGTGAAACCAGAGTCTGTTGGCTCTATGTACATCTCACCTCTAGGAGGAAGGATCTGGGCAATTACTGCCTGTTTAAAGGGCTTTTGCCAAGGGGTTGATTCACCTCCTCACAGGTTCAGTCCTTATGCTGCTACTTTGAAAAGAGGGCGTTCTGTTCCTCAGATCGAATGCAAGCCCCGCCTCCTTATTACATCATCAGCTATAGTGTATAACATAAGGATTCAACACTGTGTCTGTATGAGCTGCTTGTTTAGTGCAGTGCATAGGTGATCAGCTTGGCAAGACAGAGGTTGGGAGTTCAAGTCCCATTGTTCTTTTTTTTTTTTTTTTTTTCTTTTATAAATTGTACACATATGTAAAGATATGAAAATATATGTGTAGACATCTATAATTTTATATTTATACACACACACACACACACACACAGAGAAAGCTCCCCTATATAGTGTCCCATCCTCAAAGTCACACCAAGCACTTCCAACATATGTGATACAATGCATATACTCTCGGGGATGAGACATGATATAGGGGAGCTATGTAAGTGTATATATATCATTATAGAGAGATTGACATATATATTTTAGGTCTCTCTACATATGTGTAGAATTTAGGGGGGGAAATATACCCTGTGACGGACTAGAACTCCAAACCCCTTCGTTGTAAAACCAACACTCTACCATTACACCATCAGCCCAAATCAGTTACAAGTTGAGCAGGTTCTCCTCTCAAAGCTGATTTGCTTCTCCCCCGCACTGTTTTCACTCATATCACTGACAGCAAGCAGAGATCTGACATTTGTCCTTGTTGAGTAAAGGTCTCTGCCTGTTGTCAGTACAATTTGGTTGAATACTAGTGTTGTGCGAGTACGTTGACCATCGACATCGGGCGATGGTCGCTAGTCGACCATCATCGACAAGATAGTCAATAGTGAGTGGTCGATTATGAGCGATGACCATTAAATCTATGGGAGAGCAACAACACCTTCATTCTTACACCCAAACAGGGCTGGAGAAGCTGGAATTAACATCCACAACAGTCAAATGGATACGTGCTACATCTTAGGCAACACACTAAGGTTATAAAAGCCACAGAAAAAAAATCACACACCATTCACTATCCCTGTCTTGTACCACAGCATGACCCTTAAACCTGCATCACCCACAAATTAAAAAGTGCCAGACGGCAGTATGATTTGAACCATCATCTTACTTGAACTGGACATTGAATATCCCTGTCCTGGAACGCAGCATGAGCCCCAAACCTGCATGACCCCCACATTTAAAAAGTGCCGCAAAAAAGAGTCTTTCAACCACCATTTTAGTTTCACTGGACATTGACTAGAACTGTCCTGGACCGCAGTATGACCATTAAACCTGTCTGACACCCAGATTAAAAAGTGCCGGAAAAAGGAGTCTTTCAACCACCATTTTAGTTGAACTGGACATTGACAAACCCTGTCCTGGGCCACAGCATGAGCCCCAAACCTGCATGACCCCAGATTAAAAAGTACCGGGAAAAAGGAGTCTTTCAACCACCATTTTAGTTTCACTGGGCAATTTACTATACCTTCCTGGGCCACAGCATGAGCCCCAAACCCATGACCCCAGATTAAAAAGTGCCAGAACCAGGATTCTTTCAACCACCATTTTAGTTTCACTGGACATTGACTATCCCTGTCCTGGGCCACAGCATGACCCCAAAACCTGCATGACCCCAGATTAAAAAAAGTGCCGGAAAAAGGAGTCTTTAAACCACCATTTTAGTTTCACTGGACATTGACTATACCTGCCCTGGGCCACAGCTTGAGCCCCAAACCTGCATGACCCCAGATTAAAAAGTGCTGGAAAAAAGGAGTCTTTCAACCACCATTTTAGTTGAACTGGACATTGACTATATCTGTCCTGAAACCGCTGAATGACCATTAAACCTGCATGACCCCAAAATTAAAAAGTCCCGGGAAAAAAGGGAGTCTTTCAACCACCATTTTAGTTGAACTGGACATTGACAAATATCTGTCCTGTACCGCAGCATGACCTAAACCCTGTCTGACCCACAGATTAAAAAGTGCCGGAAAAGGAGTCTTCAACCACCATTTTAGTTGAACTGGACATTGACTATACCTGTCCTTACCGCAGAATGACCATTAAAACCGTCTGACCCACAGATTAAAAAGTGCCGGAAATAGGAGTCTTTCAACCACCTTTTTAGTTTCACTGGACATATACTGTCCCTGTCCTGGGTAGTGCTTGCCCCTCCGAAATGAGTTACAAGGGGTGCGGTGAGAGCCCAGGCTGGCGTCTGTCATCTATTAACACGCAGGTTAAAATGTGAAACCGAAAACTGTCGTGCTGAAGCAGATTGCGGAAGCGGAAGTGTGAGAACTCCAGCCTTCCTCCAGTACACAGTCAATACCTGGGTAGTGCTGCCCCTCCATATGAGTGGGGCCCAAATTTGGGAGCTTCACTTGGAAATACTGGTGGTTAACGCTCCTGTTCCACCCAGGTGGGCCCTTTTTGTTGGGATTCTTTTTCTCATTTTACTGAACGTGCTGGAGGAAATTGTCTCTTGTACTTTGTTCTCTGTCCCGGCTCCATACTCCATGTCCTCTGAATAACCTACATCTGGTCATGTTTTCCTGTACCTCCCTTGTAACAATTCAGAGGAATTTTTTTACCAGCTATTTGTACATGCAAGTTTTTTAGTAGTCTAATTCTCGAAAACACATTTTTAAAAAGGATGGAATCCCACCATTTCTTTGTTCTCTTTTTTTTTAATTGTATTAAATGGGTTTCTCAAATACAGGGATGCTAGCTATGTTAAAGATCTTGCCCAAAAAAACACCTGTCTGAATGTATTCGGATAATACAAGTATATTTGGCACCTATCAATTCACCTGTGGTGACTATAAAATTGCTGTATCAAAGTTAAGTGCAAGCTGCCTCAATGAACAAAGCTGTAGTGCGGCAAAGTAAAAAAACACGTATCTGTTATGCATTCGTATAATACAAGATATTTTTGCACCTTTTCAATTCACCTGTGTGAATATAAAATTGCTGGTTTCCACATTTTAAGTGCAAAGTGGAAAATAGCAACAAAGGTTGAATGGGCAAAATTGAAAAATGAACACCCTATCTGAAATGTATACTGATAAAAAAAGTGTAGTTTTGCAACTTACAAGAGACCTGCAGTTACTAGAAAAGAGTGTATCCTATAAGTTCCAGGCTGCCCAATATCCAGGAAATATTTCAATAGACAACTGTTAATAATAAAGCCAATTGCAGTGCAATGTCTACACTAATCTTGGTGAACTTTTATCGCAATATTCTTTAATAGAGCTTGTATGTGTTCGCTCGCCTCCCCCTCCCCGTGAATTACAGCGGTAAGATGCTCCGTTAAAATTCTCTACTTAACTACATAAAATCTTCCAAGCTCTATCTAACTAAATTGTAAGGATCACAGCTAATAGTAGAGGTTCTCTTGAAGAAATAGAATAATTTCGCTGAGCTGTTTGGGACACAAGCAAGCGCGTGTTCCTTCCTGCTCTGAGACTCTGAGAGAGACACTGAGGCTGAACTGGAAACGCTGTTCTATGTAAAACGAGGTCATGTGATTTTTCCAGACAAATCGCAACCATACACATCCAGTCCATGACGTCGTCACACACATCCACCCTGCCTATTCTGTAAGCTGATTTGCTGGCCGCCCACAATGACATGAGCGCCGAAAATGGCGCGATCTTCATAGATGATCACAATTTTAACCTAAATTATCGCATGATCTAAAAATTTCGATCAACATAAAAACTGTGCCGATTTCAACTTTGTCGATAATAATCGCTCAACACTATTGAATACCACTAGAACAGAAGTTAAAGCTGCTGGCTTTCAGTGTGAAAACTAAGAGATATAAAAGATAGAAATAGGTAGTAGCAGCAGCTTTGTGGAGCTCAAGGCTGCAGACATAGCATGCAGGAGGCTACAGAGCTGCTATACCCAGACAACCCGCTGCATCCCCTACTTCCAATAAAATGAGATGCCACAGTCTCTCAGTTAGGGGAGACACGACTCATGGGAGGGGGAGACACGCTGGCTGAGAGAAGAACACGCCCCTGATTCAACTCAATCTGAGAAAAATTACAGAACAGCACGAGCAGCTCAAACGATAAATCCCCTTTAATCAAATTGTGGTATAACTTTTGACATAATAAAAACAATATTGCAAATAATGCCATCATGAAAGAAATCAACTTTTATTTTCCACCTTGTATTCAATAAAACAAGAGAATACAATAAAACAAGCAATAAACACTTGTATTTTATTCTCTTGTTTTAGTGTGTACAAAGTGGATAATAAAAGGCGATTTTTTTTAAGATTGCTTCATTTGCAATGTTATTTTTTTTCTTATGTCAACAGTTATCCCACCATTTGATACATATTAATTGAATAGCGCTGCAAAGATCCTGATTTTTTTGGGGGTGAGGGGGGTATTTAGAACCTCTGGGATGAACATGAATTGGCAGCTACAACTTTAAAAGTCAAAGCGATCATTTATGCTTTACCATATCATAGTACAATCTGAAAACATTAAAAGAAAATTGAAATTCCTTTTCATTGATTTGTACATTTAGTACTACACAATGAGTGCAGTCTTTGCTTTGTTTTTAGATTTAAAAAATTCGGTCCACATGTGTTTCACAGTTTTATTAGGTCATGAAAATGGAAATAAAACCTGCATGACCCTTAAACCTGCATCACCCACAAATTAAAAAGAGCCAGAAGGCAGTATTATTTGAACCATCATTTTACTTGAACTGGACATTGAATTCCCCTGTCCTGGAACGCAGACATGACCCTAAAAACCTGCATGACCCACAATTAAAAAGTGCCGTTAACTGGTGGTTACGCCCTGTTCACCCGAGTGGCCCTTTTTTCTTGGCATTCTTTTC
Source organism: Phyllomedusa bahiana (assembly GCA_025379985.1). Taxonomy (NCBI): domain Eukaryota; kingdom Metazoa; phylum Chordata; class Amphibia; order Anura; family Hylidae; genus Phyllomedusa; species Phyllomedusa bahiana. The sequence continues at coordinate 30,153 of JAODAL010044128.1, forward strand.
TCATTTTTACTCAACTACTGGAGGAAATTTTGTTCTCTGTACTTTGTTCACTGTCCGTGTCTCCATACTCCATGTCCTCTGACTAACCTACCATCTTGGTCAGTTTTCTGTACCTCCCTTGTAACAATCAGAGGAAATTTTTACCAGCGATTTTGTACATGCAAGTTTTTTTAGTAGTCTAATCTCGAAAACACATTTTAAAATAGGATGAATCCCACCATGTCTTTTTTCTCTTTTATTTTATTGTAATAAATGGGTTTGTCTCAATACAGGGATTGCTAGCTATGTTAAAGATCTGCCAAAAAACCCTGTCTGAAATGTATTCGGATATCCAAGTCTTTTTGCACCTATCAATTCACCTGTGGTGACTATAAAATTGCCTGTATTCAAATTTAGTGCAAGCTGCTCAATGACAAAGCTTGGAGTGCGCCCAAAGTAAAAAAACACGTATCGGTTTATGCATTTCGTATAATTACAAGATATTTTTGGCACCTTTCAATTCACCTGTGGTGACTATAAAATGCTGGATTCAATTTAAGGCAAAGGTGGACTATATCAAAAAGGTGGAATGGCAAAATTGAAAATGAACCCGATCTGAAATGTATACGAGAATAAAAGGGATTTTTGCAACTTACAAAGAGACCTCAGTTACTAGAAAAGATGTGTAACCTAAAAGTTCAGCTGCCCACTATCCAGGAAATATTTCATAGAAAACTGTTAATAATAAAGCTCTTGCAGTGCAATGTCACACTAAATCATGTGAACTTTATCCTGTAGTCTTTATTGACTTTGTTTTGTTCGCCCCGCGGGGGGCCCCCCCCTCCGCTCCCCCCCCTCCCCGTGAATTTAAACAGCCGGTAGATGCCTCCTTTAAAATTCTTACCTAACTACATAAAAAATCTTCCCAATCTCTAATCTAACTAAATTGTAAGGATCACAGCTAATAGTAGAGTTTTTCTCTGTGAAGAAATGAATAATTTCGCTGAGCTTTTGGCCAAGCAGACCCAGCCTTCTCTCTGAACGCGGGACACTGGGGCTGAACAGGAAACGCTTTTTCTATGTAAACGGGGTCATGTTTTTTTTCCAGACAATGCAACCTAACATCCCAGTCATGACCCCAACACACCTTCCACCCTGCTCATTCTTAACTGATTTGCGGGCCACCAAAATGACAGGAAGCCCCGAAAATGGCGCGATTTTAATAATGATGCACGATTTTAAACCCTAAATTACGCAGACTAAAATTTCGATAACATAAAAATGTGCCGATTTCAATTTTGTCGTTTAATAATCCCCCAACACATTGAATCCATAGAACAGAAGTTAAAAGCGGGTGGCTTTATTGAAAACAAGAATAAAAAGATAAATAGGTAGTTGCTGCAGCTTGTGGAGCCTCAAGGCTGCAGACATAAGCATGCAGGAGGGCCCGAGCTGCATACCCCGACAACCCCCTTCACCCCTACTTCAAATAAAATGAGAGCCACGTTCTTCATGAGGGGAACAGGGGCCCGCTGAGAGGAAAACACGCCCCCGGATTTCAAACTCAATCTGAGAAAATTAGCAGAACAGCACGAGCAGCTCAACCGATAAATCCCCTTTAATCAAATGGTGGTATAACTTTTGACATAATAAAAACAATATTGCAAATAATGCAATCTGAAAAATCACGTTTTATTTTCCACCTTGTATTCAATAAAACAAGAGAATACAATAAAACAAAAATAAAAAACTTGTATTTTTTTTCCTTGTTTTATGTGTACAAGTGGATAATAAAAGGCATTTTTTTTAAGTTTGTTTCATTTGCAATGTTTTTTTTTTTTCTTAGTCAACATTTAATCCCCCTTTTTTGATACATTTTTAATTTGAATAGCCTGCAAAGACCCTTTTTTTTTTTTGGGGGGGGGGGGGGTGTGTAGAACCGGGGGGATGAACATGAAGTGGCCGCTACAACTTTAAAATCAAAGCGATCATTTATGCTTTACCTATATAGTACAATCTAAAAAACATTAAAAGAAAATTGAAATCCTTTTCATTGATTTGTACTTTTAGTACTACACAATGAGTGCAGTCTTTGCTTTGTTTTTAGATTTAAAAAATTCTGTCCACATGTGTTTCACAGTTTTTTTTAGGTCATGAAAATGGAAATAAAAAATCCATAAAAGTCTATATTGCTGGCAACAAAACTGAGTACACCCATAAGAGAAAATTTAATAATTTGTGCCCAAAAAGTAAAAACTTTGTGTGGCCACCATTATTTTCCAGCACTTAACTCTTTTGGGCATGGATCTTACTAGGCTTCCAGGGGTTTCCACTGAAAACCTTTCCACTCCGCCATAACAAATCAAGAGCTGGTGGGTGTTAGAGACCTTTGCTTCCCACCCTTTTGTTTGAGGATGCCCCAGGATGCTTTAAAGGGTTTAAGTCTGGAGACATGATTAATCAGTTGAGCATCTTTACGATCATTTTCTTAAGCAAGGCAGTGGTCATCTTAAAAATTTTGGTTTAGAGCTTTGTCTGTTGAAATATTTTCTCTGGGCCCCCTTTTTCGGGAAATAGAGGGTCATGCTCTGCTTTAGTATTCACAGTTTTATGTTGGGGCCCTTATAGTTCCCTAAAGAACTGACCCCCCCCACCATGCTTGACTCAAGGCAACATACACTTGTTTTTTGTACTCCTCACCTGGTTGCGCCACACATGCTTGACATCTCTAAAAACCCGAAAGTTTCTTGGCATACTCAACCCCAAAAGGGCAGGTCCAGTAATCCATTCCTTTTTCTGCTTTTCTTTAACAAACTGTTTATGGGCTTTCTTGTGCATCATCTTTAGAAGAGACTTTCTTCTGGGACAATGGCCTGCAATACTGGCAGCACTCATACATTTTGAAAAGACAATCTCTGGATATGATGCTGAACTCACGCACTCATTTTTTTTGGTGGACCATGGCGAGGTGTTCGAGTTAACCTTTTTGTATACTTTGTATGGTCTTGGCCCCCATGCTTCACTCGTTACAGGTGTTGGCAATTT
>JAODAL010044129.1:0-33175 GCA_025379985.1 Phyllomedusa bahiana
AAACCCCGTTTCCTAGGCGGGCCCACCGGCCTGGGCGGGGACCCTACGGCCGGGGAAAATTTGGCCCGGTTTTGTATGGGTCATCCCCCCTGTTGGAAACCAAGTACCCCTCTTCTTGGCAACAGTTTTCCCTTAAATAGGTTTTCTCCATGATCTTTCAAAGCTAAAAACACTTCAACTCAAATTCCTGGTTAGGAGGGAATTTTCTTGAGTGATTGGCATATAAGTGCTATTTTGCTATTCCGTTATGTGCTGAGGCGGGGGTTTAAATCTTTGTGCAAAAGCTACAGAGCTCAAAGGGGGTTTTTTAAACTTTTATTTAAATGGAAAAAAAGCTTCTGTGCTGGAATAAGGGACTCCAGGGAGTGACCCCCCAGGTCAAATTGCAGCTTGTCAAGCAATCAGATAAGAGAGAGAAGATAAAGGTGGCCAGTAGAGTAGAGAAACTTGTGTATATTAGTAGTAGATAAAATCTTCTTTATCTTTCAAATCTAAATTGCAATGTATTTGGTAATAGTCTTCAATTACCTGTCCCTACATGGTTAAAGCGAATCATTGGGGCAAAAAAAAAAACCTTTAATGGCAGTAGCCTCTTTCTATGGGATAATACCCCCTACCATGCTGTAAACATTGATCAGGAATTATTTAGTGAACATGCACTGATGTCAAAGGATTTATTTGGCCTCCAAATTTCACAGATCTCAATCAAATTGAGTATCTGTGGATTGAACTGGAAAACAAGTCTGATCCATGGAAGTCCACCATCAACTTTTTCTTAATGAGATACCACAAACCCTAAGTTTTTTGTGGAGCCAATAAATTGTGGCATAATAGAATACAAAATACTAACAGGTTGTTTTTTGCATGGTGGTAGGTTACATCAGTTGATTTGTGGGCACAATTGCTGTGCTTTGTGTTCCACGATCAAGGCCAGTTTGTTGACGGCTTTTTTCTGCATTAACAACCAAGATTGGAGAAATCTCTAACCTGTGCCTTTTAACCCTTAAAGCGCTAAATTCTTGTTTGTGCAAGTTCAATTTCCGTACTTTTATGTCACCTTTTTGGGGCATTGGTCTTAATAATGCCCCAATAAAGGCTAGTGAAGATAGGGAAACATAGCCAATTAATTAATAATTTAGGGTGCTTGCACTGCTTTGTTTTTGCGCTATTTTTTATGCAATTTTTTTTTGCTTTTTTTGCAGCAATGTACCACAATAAATTGTTTTGCCTTCCTACACAAAAAAAAACATCAAAAAAAGTTCAAAAAACGCATCAAAAAAAGTAAAAAAATGCATCAAAAAAAACACCCCGTGCAAGAACCCCTTTGCTCGAAAACTCAAAGAGGATGAGTGTTTATTTTAATCATCAAAATAAATTTGGGGGCCCCAAAAAAAAAAACTACACAGTCAGGGCCAGCAATTTTTTTTCTATATTTTTGTAGAAATCTGTTTTTAGCACTTCTGGGGGTTGAACACACCCATTTAAAAAAGAACTTCTTCTACCGAGGTTCAAAATTTGAAATTGTGTAGCGGGTTTTAAACTCTTCTCATTGGAATTAAACTTTGGCCAATCCCCAAAATGGTATTTCTTTAGCTTGAGATTACAAATGGTTTTTTTTTTTCATCACAACATCTCCAAGTTCAGTTGTCGTGGTTTTAAAGTTGGCATACTCATCAGACAATGCTATATGTGTATGGGCCTCCTGCTTCCAATAGTAAATGCCAGGAAAAAGAGGGATCTTACAAGCTGGGTTTCAACATGCCTGATTTTTTGTTCGCATGGGAGATACGCCATTGCTAGAAGAGTCAAATAGGGCCTTATCACACTCTTCCCATTGAAATAATTATATGCGTTTGCCAATGACACATGTATATGATGGAGTCACTGGAGAAATAGCCTTTGACCAGCTTTACACATACAAAGGGCTAGCGTTAGAAAAAGTGTGACCTTAGGCAAAATTAAGAGGAGGACCTCAAATGCTGAAATACTGTACAAACAACATTCACAGTCACAGTCAGTGAAATAGGAAAGCAGTGTTCAAAGGACTGCAGTGCTGATTTCCAGTGCTTCCAGGGTATTGCTAGGGTCTTCAAAGATCAGAGGCACAAGCCCTTAGGTACATGTCTCGCACCTATACAAAATATTTATATGCTTATACACTTATCAAACAGTGCCACTAAACAAGGATCAAATATTACAACTACACAGAGATTAAATATACTGTAATGGACTAGTCAAGAGTCCAGACTACTACAAAAATTGTCTTCTGCCTAGACATCTAGCTTCTTACTTTTCCAGCACCCTCCCTACCTTTTCCCAAACCTATAGGTACCCCAATTATGTGCCTGCTGCTGACCCTATTACTGTACCGGCTGTATGGCACAGTGCTCTCAAATACTGTATATCAGAAAATGTCAAAACTATACAGTTGCCCCAAAAAACTGTGCTAAACAAACAGCACTCATGAAAACATTTAAGCCACATACATAGTGGCACCAAAAATAATAGGACCAAACAGATATTGCTCCACATTGAGGATGGAGAATGGGCTTCTACTATACGGATGAAAAGTTCTCCATGTATTTGGGCAGAGAGTTTCTGCTTGGAAAGGAAACATGGACAGGGAGGCCCCATTGGAGATGGGAGCCCTGGGCTTTACTACTGTATAGCTGTGATAGCAAGATCCAATGTTGCACTATAGAATGGGCAGAAGCCAATAGCCACTTTGTGTGTAATGTGACTCTTGGCGGATTGATGCAGTATTGCATGGTTCCTCAGCCCTGCTACTGAAAGGCTGAGCAGAGAACATAAGAGTTACATTTCACAATGTTCAAGTAATGTGCACCACCAAGGGTGACCTGGAGCAAAGCTTAGTGCCACTCTGTGTGTCTGTAACAATCAAGTATTTGTGCCAATGTGGTAAAATAAAATAAAGTCCAACCATTTCAATCTGAAATCTTCCATGAAGGAGAATCCATGAACCACCACTTAGAGGTACCTGTGCATCTACCACTATATGTGTCAGGACTAGGCTGTGCTCAGGCTGCAGGGACCAACAGGCTGCAGCAGCTGATTTGCTATCCCACCCTGATCCACATGCTGCTGACAGCTCTGTGAGTGACAAAACGCCAGGCCACTCCTGACAGGAGGCGTGTCCCCACAGCCAAGGGGAGGACCCGGAGGCCGCTCCAAATCAGCTGCAGGGGCGGTATTCCAGGAATCCCATTTAAACTCCTGAAGGCTGAGTGCAGCACCTGTGATATTCCTGGTACCTTGTGTTACTTGTTCTTTATCTTGTGTTTGCTTATCCGTATACCTGACCTCAGCCTGTTCTCCTGACCCCGGCTTGTCTCCTGTTTTTGTACCTCGCTCCCGTTCGTGTTTGACCTCGGCTTGTTTACGTTTATTTCTCTGGGTTTTGATTTGGGCTTGGCGTTTTCCTATTTGATATTGACCCGGACTGTCTTACTATTCTACTTCCTGACGGCCCCAGCACTCTAGCAGCGCAGGGACTGTTGCCCAGTTGCCGTCTGCCGCCTAGGGCAGCATGTCAAGCAGGCAGGGACAGTGGGCTGGGTTCCAGTCAGGGCTCACTGCACCTCCCTTGACGTGACATTATCACACGCCGAAACCTTTACTGCTCTACCCTCACTATGGACCCCATGACAGCTCTGGTAGAGCAGATGCAGGGGCTTACTCAGGTAGTCCAGGATCTGGCGCTGAGGGTAGAACAGCAGGAGTCTACCCCGTGTCAGAGGGTTCCTGCACTACCTTCCCCTCCTGTGGAACCCCCTATCCAATTGCCTGAAAGGTTCGCAGGTAACAGGAAGGCCTTTGTGGCATTTAGAGAGGGTTGTCACTTGTATTTTAGGTTCTGCCCACTTACCTCGGGGAATGAGGAACAAAGGGTGGGAATTGTTATGTCCTTACTTCAGGGTTCCCCCCAGGAGTGGGCATTTTCATTACCGCCGGATTCGCCTGAACTGTCTTCTGTGGACAGGTTCTTTGCCGCTTTAGGGGTACTTTTTAATGACCCTGATAGGGAAGCTGTGGCCGAGGCTCAGCTGACCACCTTGAAGCAGGGTAAGAAAACTGTGCAGGAGTTTTGCTCCGAATTTCGTCGCTGGTGCGTTCCGTCTGGGTGGAACGACCCAGCTCTCAGATGCCAGTTTAATTAGGGGTTTGCTGACCATGTGAAGATTTTTTTGGTGGCTTACCCTACCCCTGGTTACTTTTTTGATGAGGTTATGGCACTGGCGTTCATCTGGACAGACGTTTTAGGGAGAGACGGCAGGAAAAGGTTCCCCCTCCGGTGTCCACACCATGGGCACCACTAAACTGTTGTTTCCGATTTAAAACCCAGAGGAGCCCTGCAAGTGGGGGCTTTTTCTGTCACTGCGGCTAGTGACCCTATGACTACTCGTCGCAAACCAGGGGTTGTGGGTTCTACTGTGGCGAAGATGGACACGGCATTCGGGAATGCTCCAAACGGAAGACCAGGTCTGAAAAACTCCAACACCTAGGTGGTCAGCAAGAAGATCACCTAGGCGAGCAGGTATTCCTTATTGTATCTAAAACGTTCCTGCTACCAGTTAAGGTTTCATACTTGTCGCTGTCTGGTTCTGGGAGTGCATTTGTGGATTCTGGATCAGCTTCTAATTTTGTTGATGCGTCTTCCGTCAAACGTCTGGCCCTACCTTGGAGACCGCTATCTGACTCGCTGTGAGTTGTGGCTATTGACTCCACTACACTAGCTCGGGGCGCAATCCAACATTGTACCCCTGAGCTGGAGATGGTGGTCGGATCCATACATATTGAAAAGTGTATTCTATTCATCATGGAGGGGCTGCCCGCTGATGTGGTTTTTGGGCTGCCCTGGCTTCAGAAACATAACCCAGTGTTTGACTGGAATTCAGGAAAATTAGTCAGGTGGGGACAACGGTGTGTTGACAGATGTCTCCTTACCATGCTGGGCAATACTGATGTGCAGGCTGATGCTCTATCTGGAAGCCAGCATTGAGGCCTATGCGGCATCTTGTGAAGTCTGTGTTCGGGCTAAGGTTCCCAGAACTCGTCCTCCTGGTGAACTATGCCCTCCACCTGTACCCGAACGTCCATATGTGGTTCAGGAGATGGTTAACTCGGTGGCTTATCAGCTGAAATTACCCTCTTCTCTCCGTATACATAACGTGTCCCGTCGTGGACTTCGTAAGAGGTATATTCAGCCTGTGACTCCGCCCTCTAGCTCTCCGTTTCCAGTTTGCATAGAGGGGGAGTTAAAATATGAAATCGCCCGTATTTTAGATTCGCGTAAGGCCCAAAGGTCACTGCAGTACCTGGTCCATTGGAAGGGGTATGGTCCTGAGGAGAGATCATGGGTTCCGGCGAAATCCATCCATGCTGATTGCCTGGAGAGGGAATACCATGAGTCTCACCCGGACAAACCCAGACAAGGGAAGGGTCCGGTGGCCCCTCCTAAAAGGGGGGGTACTGTCAGGGCTAGGCTGTGCTCAGGCTGCAGTGATCAACAGGCTGCAGCAGCTGATTTGCTATCCCACCCTGATACACTTGCTGCTGACAGCTCTGTGAGTGACAGAGGCCCAGCCACTCCGGACAGGGGGAGTGTCGCACCAGCCAATGGGAGGAGGCCGCTCCAATCAGCTACAGGGGGCGGTATCCCGGAATCCCATTTAAACTCCCTGAAGGCTGAGTGCAGGGCCTGTGATATTCCTGGCTACCTTGTGTTACTTGTTCTTTATATTGTGTTTTGCTTATCCGTATACCTGACCTCGGCCTGTTCTCCTGACCCCGGCTTGTCTCCTGATTTTGTGCTTGCTCCCGTTCGTGTTTGACCTCGGCTTGTTTACGTTTATGCCTCTGGTTCTGATTTGTGGCTTGGCATTCCTATTTGATATTGACCCGGACTGTCTTACTATTCTACTTCCTGACGGCCCCAGCACTTTAGCAGAGCAGGGACTGTCACCCAGTTAGCGTCTGCCACCTAGGGCAGCACATCAAGCAGGCAGGGACAATGGGCTGGGTTCCAGTTAGGGCTCCCTGCACCTCCCTTGACATGACATTATGGATAATATAGTAGGGTACCATGCAATACCTTATCACAACACCTATTTGAATTACAATGCCCTTTAATTGTAATGACCATGCCCACAAATATTCTTCTAATTCCATAGCTCCACTGATTCTGCTATTCGTCCATGAAGTGGATGGCTATTGACCGATACAAGATGAAAAATTCATTTCTGGCTCCAAAAATGGCAATCAGAATAAATTTCTCAACTCCAGAAGTTACTACCGATAACCTGTATTACATTTTTTAAGAAAGGCATCCAGGATCTCCTTGATCTTGTTCAATGAATCCACCATCACAATATCTTGCAGCAGCAAATTCCTTAGACTTTACAGTAAAAAAATGTTTATGACAATGGTGGAACCTTCTTTCGTATAGACGTAGAGGATGTCAATTTGTCATGGATGGAAGCCTAAACATAGGATATCACAAAAAAAAAAACTACTTTTTTAGCACTACATCCCTGCAAAGCAATGTGTATCATTAATAGCACTGATTTTATGAGGGCTTCTAATAAAACATACAGTGGAGGGAAAAAAAAATTTAGTCAGCCACCAATTGTGCAAGTTCTCCCACTTAGAAAGATGAGAGAGGCCTGTAATTGACATCATAGGTAGACCGTCATGGGGGTCGCGGGCACCGCTGCGCCCCACGGCCTCCCCCCTGCCCGCAGGGGTCCCGGCGCGGTTGCCGCGGTTGCCCGCGACCATCCCCCTGCTGCCCGGGCACCGGAACTTAGCATCCATGCTTCGGTGAATGTTGCCCCTGTCTGTTCCGGCCGCCGCGCGCGTACCCGTTTCCTAAGGCGCGTGCGCGACGGCTGGTCTGGATTTAAAGGGCCAGCGCCCCATTAATTGGTTATTGCTGGCCGCTGGTCCTATTTAAGGAACACGCCCCCAACACACCTTGCCAGTTCGTTGGTGTGTGCTTAGCAAGTCTTGAGAGTACTCTAGTCCTGTCTGATTATCCGTGTACCAGTCCGTTCCGCTACGTTTCCTGACCTTGCCTGTTTGCCGCCTGCCCTGACCGTCTGCCTGTCTCTGACCACGAACCTCTGCCGCCTGCCCTGACCTCCTGCCTGTCCCTGACTACGCCTCCGGATTACGTTTCTGTACCACGCCATCGCAAGCAAGTCACGTCAGGGGTAACGACCTGGTAGCCTCACGCCGCAGCAAGTCCATCCCGCTTTGCGGTGGGCTCTGGTGAATACCAGGGGCTACTTAGACTTCGTTCCCTGGCGTGGCTTACACCAACGCTTGCGGTGGTCCAGCGAATCCACCAAACCCGTTACAGTACGAACTGGCCATGGATTCCGCCAGGGTACCTCTTCCTGAACTCCGGGACGTTGCGACGGCCGTCGCCCAGCAGAGCCAGCGTATCGACCAGCTCGCGGCCATGATGCAGAATCTTGCAGTCCGTCTACCGCCACCTGCGGCTGCGGCCGTCTCGCCTGAACCAGTTGCTCCGGCAGCCTCGGCTCTTCCTGCCCCTGTACCAGGACCTTCTCTGCATCTGCCGCTCCCCCTCTCGCTATGATGGAAACCCCAAGAAGTGCAGAGGCTGCATCAGTCATCCACATGCGCCATCCACATCGAGATGTTGGGACATCAATTCCCTACTGAGCGGGCTAAAGTCGCCTTCATTATTAGCCTCTTAACAGGCGAAGCTCTGGCCTGGGCCACCCCGCTATGGGATCGAGGAGATCCGCTCACGGCTAATCTGCAAGCCTTCCTCCAGGGGTTCCGTACTGTCTTCGAGGAACCTGGTCGCACCTCCTCAGCTGCTGCAGCTCTGCTTCGCCTCCTTCAGGGTGACTCTACGGTGGGTCAGTACTCGGTGCAGTTCCGCCCGCTATCCTCAGAACTCAACTGGAACAATGAGGCTGTGGTGGCGACCTTCTGGCAAGGCCTCTCGGGACGCGTTAAAGATGAGCTCGCGGGTCGGGATCTGCCATCCTCTCTGGACGATTTGATTCGGTTGGCCACCCGGATCGACATTCGCTTTGCGGAGAGGCAACAAGAGCTCCGCCTCCAACGCGAGCTTACTTGACCACGGCGGCTACCTCGCTTAGCTCCTGTCTTCCAGCGCCCTCCACTTCCTCCACCAACGCTTCATGAGGACGAACCCATGCAGGTTGAAAGGGCTCACTTGACACAGGAGGAACGCTCACAGCGTCGTCTGAAGCAGTTATGTTTCTATTATGGCGGAGCCGGCCACTTCATTGGGGACTGTACGGTGCGTCCGGGAAACTCTCGCACCTTGGGCTCGCAGGAGAGGCATCCCTAGGTGTCAGTGCGTCCTCTCCCCGTCTGACCATTCCGGTACTCTGTGTAATTTCGCCGGACAGTACCTTTCAGGCCACCGCCTTCCTGGACTCAGGGTCCGCTGGTAACTTTATCAGCCACGCGCTGGTGTCTCAGTTCTGGCTTCCAGTGACCCCTCTGCAGAAACCCATGTTTGTCTCCTCTGTCAGTGGCGGATGCCCTTTCTAGATTCTCGGATCTAGATTCTAGATTCTGTGAGCTCAGAAGCGCCTTTGCAGCACATAATTCCTCTAGAACAGCTCCTCATGGCGGCCCCCGTGGATCTTAAACATCTACCTCCGGGAAAGACTTACGTCCGCCCTGCCATGCGGCCTCGTATTCTAAAGTGGGGACACTCTTCCCGAACTGCTGGCCATCCTGGAGTGCATAAGTCTCTTCGATTAATCTCTCGCTATTACTGGTGGCCCACCCTTGCTCATGATGTTAGAGACTTTGTCCTGGCCTGCACCTCCTGTGCTCGTAACAAGGTCCCTCGCCTCAGACCCGCGGGTCTACTGCTACCTCTCCCAGTGCCAGGAAAACCCTGTTCCCATATAGCCATGGACTTCATTACCGACCTCCCGGCCTCATCGGGTAATACGGTCATTTGGGTGGTGACAGATAGGTTCTCTAAAATGGCTCATTTTGTCCCTCTGCCCGGGTTAACCTCCGCCCATCAATTGGCCCAACACTTTTTCCAGCACGTTTTTTGACTACATGGGCTCCGGTTACATATCGTCTCCGATAGGGGGGTCCAGTTTGTGTCAAAATTCTGGTGGGCTCTGTGTGCTCAGTTACAGATTCAGCTGGACTTCTCGTCGGCTTATCACCCTCAAACCAAAGGGCAGGTAGAGATGGTTAACCAAGTTTTGGGGACCTACCTGCGACATTTTGTATCCGCCCGTCAGGATAACTGGTCGGACCTCCTCCCCTGGGCGGAATTTTCATACAATTCCTTGGACTCTGAGTCTGCAGGAGCCTCTTCCTTTTTTGTTGTCTTTGGGCTACATCCCCGCCCGCCTCTCCCTCTGCCCACCTCCTGTGACGTTCCTGCCGTGGATGCCCAAGTACGGGACATCAAGTCACTCTGGCAGATCACACGTCAGGCCCTTCTACGGGCCTCCTCTCGCACTAAAGTCCAGGCCGACAGGTACCGGAGACCTGCGCCCATATTTAAGCCGGATGACAGGGTTTGGTTATCTGCCAAGTACATTCAATTCAAGGTGCCCAGCTACAAGTTGGGTCCTAAGTATTTGGGCCCTTTTGTTATACTTCGGCAGTTAAACCCAGAGTCCTACAAGCTCCGCTTACCTCCCACTCTGCGTGACCCAAACGCCTACAATATAAAACACAACAATCCTTTGGTGCTGAATCGCTTCTCCCGGGGGGCTGTCTCACCTTCTCCTGTGGCCAACGCTGATCACATCGTTGAGGTCAAGGAGGTGCTGGCGGAGAAGACAGTGAGGGGGACGCGGTTCTTTCTTATCGACTGGAAGGGGTTTGGGCCTGAGGAGCGTTCGTGGGAACCTGAGGCCAACCTGTCTCCTGACCTCCTTGCTAGGTTCTGAAAAAAGAGGGGGAGACCTAAGGGAGGGATACTTTCATGGGGATCGCGGGCAACGCTGCCCGCAGGGGTCGCGGCGCGGGTGCCGCGGTTGCCCGCGACCATCCCCCTGCTGCCCGGGCACCGGCACTTACCATCCACGCTCCGGTGAACGCTGCCCTGTCTGTTCTGGCCGCCGCGCGCGTACCCGTGTTCTAAGGCGTGCGCGCGACGGCTGGTCTGGATTTAAAGGGCCAGCGCCCCAGTAATTGGTTATTGCTGGGCGCTGGTCCTATTTAAGGAACACGCCCCCAACACACCTTGCTAGTTCATTGGTGTGTGCTTAGCAAGTCTTGAGAGTACTCTAGTCCTGTCTGATTATCCGTGTACCAGTCCGTTCCGCTACGTTTCCTGACCTTGCCTGTTTGCCGCCTGCCCTGACCGTCTGCCTGTCTCTGACCACGAACCTCTGCCGCCTGCCCTGACCTCCTGCCTGTCCCCGACTACGCCTCTGGATTACGTTTCTGTACCACGCATTACCCCGGCCGCCATCGCAAGCAAGTCACGTCAGGGGTAACGACCTGGTAGCCTCACGCCGCAGCAAGTCCATCCCGCTTTGCGGCGGGCTCTGGTGAATACCGGGGGCTACTTAGACTCCGTTCCCTGGCGTGGCTTACACCAACGCTTGCAGTGGTCCAGCGAATCCACCAAACCCGTTACATAGACCTCAACTATGAGGTTACTATGGGCAAAATAGTGAGTTTTAGACCTAAACAGATTCATACATGTGGCCCAAAGTGAGAAAACAGATCACGAAAATCACATTGTCTTATTTGGAAATAATTTATTTGCAAATTAAGTGGAAAATAAGTATTTGGTCACCTTAAAACAAAGAAGATTTCTGGCTCTCATAGACCTGTAACAACTTCTTTAAGAGGCACCTCTGTCCTTCACTCATTACCTGTAATAATGGCACCTGTTTGATCAGTACAAAAGACACCTGTCCACAACCTCAAACAGTCACACTCCAAACTCAACTACCGTGAAGACCAAAGACCTGTTGAAGGACATCAGAAACAAAATTGTAGCCCGGTACCAGGCTGTGAAGACTGAATCTGCAATAGGCATGCAGCTTGGTATGAAGAAATCAACTATGGGAGCAATAATTAGAAAATGGAAGACATACAAGGCCATTGATAATCTCCCTTGATCTGGAGCTCCACGCAAGATCTCACCCCGTGGGGTCAAAATGATAACAAGAATGGTGAGCAAAAATCACAGAACCACACGGGGGGAACATAGTGAATGACCAACGTAACAAAGGCTACCATCAGTAACACACTACGCCGCCAGGGACTCAGATCCTGCAGTGCCAGACGTGTCCCCCTGCTTAAGCCAGTACATGTCCGGGCCCATCTGAAGTTTGCTAGAGAGCATTTGGATGATCCAGAAGAGTATTGGGAGAATGTCGTATGGTCAGATGAAACCAAAATAGAACTGTTTGGTAGAAACACAACTCGTCGTGTTTGGAGGAGAGAGAATGCTGAGTTGCATCCAAAGAACACCATACCTACTGTGAAGCATGGGGGTGACAACATCATGCTTTGGGGCTGTTTCTCTGCAAAGGGACCAGGACGACTGATCCGTGTACATGAAAGAATGAATGGGGCCATGTATCGTGAGATTTTGAGTGCAAACCTCCTTCCATCAGCAAGGGCACTGAAGCTGAAACGTGGCTGGGTCTGGATCTCAGCATGACAATGATCCCAAGCACACCACCAGGGCAATGAAGCAGTGGCTTCATAAGAAGTATTTCAAGGTCCTGGAGTGGCTTAGCAGTCTCCAGATCTCAACCTCATAGAAAACCTTTGGAGGGAGTTAAAAGTCCATTTTACCCAGTGACAGCCCCAAAACATCACTGCTCTAGAGGAGATCTGCATGGAGGAAGGGGCCAACATACCAGCACCACTGTATGCCAAACTTGTGAAGACTTACAGAAAAAATTTGACAATTGGTGGCTGACTAAATACTTTTTTCCCCACTGTATTATGCCTGAGTAGAATGACAGCACCTGGGGTTTGAACACTCAGTAGCTGCACGAAAGGAATGGTGATATTTGAGCATGTGCGACCAGGACTGAGGAGCTCTCAGCCCTGGTCGTATCCCCTGGAGACAAGCTGTCAACAATGGATCAGTGAAGGAGCAGGTAAAGCAGAAACAAGGGTGACTGGTGAAGATGTTTATTACTTAATTTATAAACTTCCCACGTCAATTTTACTTCATGGCAAAACCCCTTTAAATGAGTATGTAGTCATCCAGCAGGGCAACTTGAAAGACTGCATTTGGCCATATCAGCATTGGCCATAAGACAGAAATGTAGTCTATTGCTTGTTGCTATGACAGATTCCAAGGGTTGCTTCCATTTATTATATCCAGAGTCTAAATGGCCCAACAGGGTACCTGAGGATCCTCTGTTTGGTCCAAGTTTTATCAAAATAATGTATTCATAATAGGTCATTGCAATCTGAAGATGGCATCAGAAAATTAGTGAATAGCAATATCATGGCCATAGATCCATTAAAAAGGTAATCTCTATGCAAAAAAAACAAATACTCATTGTTACACTGAACTAGCTTTTTTCTCTTTACAGAGCCCAAGAGGTTAAATTTTACCCATAGGATTGGCCAAAAACCTAAAACAGTTTGCTTCTTTCTTTGGGCAGGTGTGAATAATCAGTTACATTATCCATCCTACATCTCAGGGGAATATTTTCAACTGCAGAGTAAATAACTACATAGAAACACTACCTTACTTTTAAAACTCAAGGCGATTATTAAATGCTGTGCTGAAATATGGGTCTTTGGATTTTTTTAGATATTTCCTGGGAGATTAATTCTAGGGGCTGTTTCTTTGCAGTTTCACTATAAATCTTCCTTAAATCTTAACCACTTCATTCCTACAGAGCGCGGCAGTTGTTGAGGAAGATATTGACAGCTGCCTATTAATCAGACCAGTTTTCTTGTTAATAATCTGATGGGTGTCTCCAACATATTACTTAACTATGACAAGGGAAGAGGTAGTAAAATGTTCCAAAATGGACCCCTATGCTCATGCCTTTCAACTAAATAGAAAGCGCCTTTCAAGAAATATAACACTGCTCAGTAAACATGCTCAGAAAAGCCAGTGCCAAAATGCTTCAGACTTCCTGCAGTAGGGACATCACGGTCTATTTGAGTTCTGTGTTTGCATGACCTGAATTGATTATCCTGCCTGGTAATTTGTTGACTTGCTTAACATCCTAAATGTGTGGTGGGCGCACTTAACAAGTAGGCAAGAGCACAAGCTATTTAAAGCAGATTGCCTGCATGTATCCTTTGAGGAAGAACACCTGAACGCCATTAACAGGACAGAATCAGTAGGTCCTGATTGGCATGGATTCCACGTCATGCAAAGTTGGCAATACATCGTCTTCTGTGTTGGCAGTTGGAAAATCTGGACTACTTCAAGGTTGCAGACATGTTTCCACTCAGAGTTTAACAACCGTAGACACGTGAACACTCTCAATGTAAATGACTGTGTGTTTGAAGGGTATCAGTCACCAAAGTGGTTAATACGTTTCTGCCCAACTCATATTATAAAAAATGTCTTCAGCATTATGAAGAGGTTAGTGTCTTCATATAACCTGTACGGTGAATTCTCTCCACTTCTTAATCAAAGTAGCTTCTCATAAATATAAATTGATTAGGGGTTCTGACCTCTTGCAATACATAATTTAGCAGCTTCCTCTACAAGCTGATGGGTGATTGGCCGGTTATGTGACCTTCGAGTTACTAGGAAAAAAAAAAGTACTCTCTTTGAATTCTATGGTTTTACATATCAGAACATAATGAAAAAAAATCACCAGATCCTTAGAAGGTCTTAGAAGTAATCCTCTTCTGTATGACTTTATAGGTCTCTCATATGATTCTTTAGGAACTTTGGCCCACTCTCCATTACAATGTTGCTTTAATTCACTGAGATTTATGGACATTCACTTATGCACTACTCTTTTATGGTCCCACCACAGCATTTCAGTTGATTTGAGGTCTGGACTATGACGGACTATGCAACACCTTGACTCTTCAGTCATCCTATTGTAGATTTGCTGCTGAGCTTGAGATCATTGTCCTGTTCTAGGACCCAGTTTCAGCCAAGCATTGGCTTCATATTTGACTCTAGAGTACTTTGATATACAGGGGAGTTCATGGTCTACTCAATGACTGCAAGGTGCCCAGCTGCTGTGGCTGTAAAACAGACCCAAATCATATTCCCTCCATAACTGTGCTTGACAGTAGTTATGAGGTGTTTGTGCTGTGATTGGTTGCCGCCAGTTGCGGCTCTGTTCATTATGGCCAAAGGTCTCCACCTCGGTGTCATCTCTCGCAAATATATTGTTCCAGAAGTCTTGTGGTTTATTCAAAGGCAACTTTTTGAACCTAAGCTATGCTGCCATGTTCTTTTCAGGAAGAGGCTTTTTCCTGCCAATCTTCGCAAACAAGTCATATTTGTTCATTTTTTTTCTCACTCATAAACTTGAACATTCAACATGCCAACTGAGGCCTGTATATTCTAAGATGTAACTCGAGGGTTTTTTACAATTTCTCTAAGCATTGCATAGATTGATGTTGGGGTGAATTTCCTGGGACATTGACTCCTGGGAATAATCTTTGACTATAGAATGATGGACTTAAAATTGTTTGGGAATGGCTTGATAATCCTTCTCAGATTGGTGGGAAGCAACAATTAATTCTACAAGATCACTAAAGTCTTTCCTCCTTGGCATGGTGATGACACTTGCCTGACCAGCAAACTTCCAAAACATCTGCTTTCATAGAGGTGGCCTAGTAATTATAACTTGTAATATTTTGCTTTTCAAAAAAGGCATTTGAGTCCTTCTTTAAATTGTTCAATTGATTTTCCATACCCTTTTCACTGAAATTAATGGGATGACAGATGAGAAAAATCACGTCATCTATGATGTTTTTACCAACTGCATGAATTATGGTAGTGTTAAACACAATTTACCGGTCTCCCAATGACAGCTCCTTCTAACTGCCCAAACGCAGTATGGCATACATGGCCCATAATTCTTGACTTGTTGCCAAATCACACAGAAACCACAGGACTGGTACTAAAAACACAATATAAATGTTAATATTACAGTTCACATCAGCATTACTTCTGCGGCACATCCTGTAATAGAAGGTAATATATTTCAGCATTAAAGGGGTGTTTCACCATGTTTTATAGAGCCTGCTCTTCACAACCAGCTTCAGGTTCCCACTTCCTGTCCAGGCTGTGACTGACGTTTCAGCTCTGCTATTCCTACATTGGTGATCGGGGAGTTTTAACATCAGGGCAGAAGGTTGATGAAAATACACTATTAAACTTAACATCATACATTTTTCAATCCACCATCTATCACATATGGGAATCCCACATGTTCTTACACAGTTTCAAAAACTCACCATTTTCCTGCTGCATACAACTGAAACTATATACACACTAAGCCATGAAGTATAGGTTGTCAACCGTGTCTTAACATACAGTCAAAAATGTACTCTGTTTTATAATAATGGTACAAGAAACTCCAAAGGCTCTGCAGATTCATTTTCATAACTCTCTGTCTAATAAAGTGAGTGTTTCAGGTTACACAATGTAAAGTAATTGTTATTTATGCAATTCCTTATAATCATTTAAGTGACTCCAAGGTGAAACTTCACTTTAATTGCAAGCGGAGCAAAATCTTTAAAAATTAAGCAGGAATCAATAAAACATTGTGAAGGATAAGAAATCACAAATAAAGTGTAGATTGAACTCCAGGGTTTTTGCAGCATGAAGATTGGCAGATACAAACCATAAGCATCAACAGAACAAAGATATGATGCAAAACACAAAATAGCTTAGGCGTGCATCTAAAATGCACAAACTCTGCCTTTCATGTGTAATTCCCTAGACCGCCGTTGTGTCAGAAAACGGATCCTTTCATGAATTTCCCAATAAATTATTTAGAAAGTGCCTGCTTCATATACACAATGTACTAGTGGCAGCTTGTAATTTATGTATACCTGTTCTTCTCTCAAAATAAACATTATTTGCATATTCTTTTTATTCTTTAATACATTTGAGCCATGAATATAAATGGGATACAATATGGTGAATGTCTTGTATTATGGTCTAATACATGGAAATGCACATCATGTACTTACACTTCTGAAGGTTTTTTTTTTTACATGGATATTACACCACAAAAATTACAATATTTTAACACACAATGTGGTCTCTGCTGGCTATGGCAGCGTTTTATGTTCAGCAGTTGCTGATTTGGAGCTTAAATAGATTTATGTGAAATTATGTATTGTACTTGTCATAGAGGCAGCCTCTGTGGTGAGGGAAAATGAAAGATTCTGAGTTTAGGTTGGACTTGTCTTCCCTATGGCCAGTGTGTACACTTGAAAGGCTACCCCTCTCCATAGGCAGCATGAAAGAAAGCACTAAAAAGCATAAGAGCATAGCTACATATTCAGTAGGGTTGAAAAAAAATGTCTATCAAGTTCACAATGGTGGGCAGAAGATGTGGATGAAAGCAAGGTGTTTAGATAATTTTCCCCCCTATTGATCCAGAGAAATACAAAACCATGAACCAGTCTTGCAACTGGAAGACATAGTCACGGTGGTCTGGGTGGGATGGAGAAAAAACAGAAGAGCATCCAACCCCTGTGAGTCTTTAAATGTATTTGTTGTTTATTCAGCTTTTGACTGTGTCTGATCATTGTTGTATTTTTTCCTAAGCACAATGTTGCTTTATAATATTTATCTCTGTTTTTTATTCAGCAACATAATGATAGTTTCTTTCAGTTACTATATGGTGATACCACTCAGTCTCAGTACAGTATTGATATTCAGTTACTTTAGTTTTATGTGATTTAAAAGGTTTGTTCATGACTATAAACGAATAAGTCTATCACCAGAGATTATGTTAAAATAAAAAAATACAATACCTCTGGGGAAACGTGAAATAAATGGTGCAGGTACACACTGACATGGCTGTGAAGCTAATGCAAACACACAAAAACGGACCTGGAGCTCTCTGTAGACTCTAAAAGAAAAACATTAAAGGGGTATTAATATTTCATTGATAAACTTTAAACATGTATGTCAGCAAAGGTAAATACAGACTATTACCAAATACACTGCTGTTCTGATTTTGCATCCATTTAGAGCTAGAGCAGTTATCTCCCGCTTTTGCACACAAGCTTCCCCTAGTTACCAGCCAGCTCTCTCTGCTCTTACAGACTGAATCAGTGGTCGGGCTGGTGAAGTAACTCCTTGTTGTGTGATTTCTGCAATACGGAGCTTGTTTACATTACTTACTGACAAGCTTTAACCCTTTAGAGCTCTGTAGCCTTGGGTTCTGCAGTTTAGAAACCTCCAGCACTAAAATCTCTCTAACTAGATCTGTTAGAAATAGCAGAGCTGATAAGCCGATCACTGCTGAAGAACCACCTACAACCTGAATAAAAAAAGTGAACCTGAAGCTGGCTGTGGCTCTGTGAAACAGCATGGTGAGCCAATCCCTTTTAAATATATAAATGATTTCAAAGAACATTTCTACTATATGTAGTACATAAAAATATTTAGTACATAAAAATCTGAGGCTCTTAGAACACATTTTTTATCAAAATTGAGGGTCCATCCACCAAAGGGACCAAAGGGGCTAGATTTAGATAAGGACCTACTCTAAACAATGTCACCTCTCCCTGTGCCTTTCCAGACCCCCATATTTTTCAGGCTGTGAGGGTAAAATAAAAAAAAATAACCTTTTAGTCATCTTTTAAAGATTGGTGCTCAGATAGTTCTTAACAGTCTTCATGTACTTTGATGTAGCAAAAATGTTTCCATATACCAATGTGACTGGTGCAGTCAGTCACTGGCCTTAGCAGAAATGCTGGTATGTACAGCACATGACCCTGAGCAACGCCTATACTCTGCTGACCTTGGGCTAATGCTCCAACCCCTGAACTTCCCCACCCAATAATGTCACTGAGACATAGGTTGGATGAATTGACCACAGCAGCCATTTTATTAACACACAAATGAATAAACTTCAATAACTGTATAAAAATGAGTATAAACTCCGCATACCCATTCGTCCTAACCCATTTCCCACAAACATTCACCCTAGGCTTCAAAAGCCACTTCAGGTGACTAACCACTCCCATCCAGCTCCCGAGGACCCTGCCCTATGGAGCCCGCACCTTCGCCAGACCAGACCATCAAAATTGGGAGCCAAGCAGAACCTTACTCCCCCACTAATTTACCCCGACTCCAAGGACCCCATCCCGTTCCCGCCACTGTGACAAACAACAACACACTCCGTGACCATACCCCAAACTGAAATCCAACCGAACACCTTGAGCCAACGCCACACAAAAAAAGGGAAGGGAGAGTGGGACTTCCGCACTGCAGGCCACGCAACTGTTCCTGTGCGGCGTACGTCAGATCCCACCCCTTCAAACCCACGCCAGAGCCGGCACGCCGGGTCATGTGGGGCCTCCCATTAGGGTTGCGCCTCACATGTCCGGCCCCGACCTAGACCGCTGAGGCCAGTGACTGGACAGTGAGCGTCACGTTGGTCTATGGAGACATGGCTGTTGAATCAGGTAAACATAGACTGGAGGGGACCATTGGAAATTCATCACTTGTGTAGCAGAAGTGTAGCCAAAGGCATAATATAAAGCTTTGGGGCTCCAAAGCGAAATAAAGAGCCCCCACCTATCATATTATAATATAGGCATCTTCTTATGTGGCAGAGGGGCCTTTGGACCCTCTTAGGCTCCAGGGCTCGGTGGTGACTGCTATCCCGACACTCCCTATAGCAAGGCCGCTGATAATAGCTGTATTTTTATTTTAGCATAATTACTTGTTTCAGATAATTCTTTTAAATGTTGGACAATAATTGGCTTGTGTAATTGGGCCCATAATGAGGTATATTCAGCCCAGGTGCCTAGCGCAGCATGAGCTGAAAATACGGTCCTAGCAATACTTCAATCACCTCTAACCAGAATGGAAAACTGTTACTTAAGATTCTCATTCTCTGTGGAAGATCTGACCTTACATTACACAGACAGGCCAATGATTTAAATGATGTAATGCTCAATCAAAAGTCTGGACGACGGTTAGGAGAAGGAAGACGACTGGAAGGAAGAGGCATGGAGTGGGTCTACTTTTCCATAGAGGGGGTTGATATATGCCTTATTTGCCTAGGGCACCAGAATTCCTTGTCCCAGTTCTGGCTCAATATTTGCTGTGGAGTAATGTTGATCGAACTGTTCGAGAAAAGTTAAGTTCAAGTCGAACTTCTCGGTTTTTTAGAACTCGAACCGAACAGAGCTTGTCACGGTTCGTTCGAGACAAATTTGCATTCAACACGTGCACTCAACATGCCATTTTTAGTGTCACTTTTAGCTGCTTCCTGCAGTTTTGGAAGCCATCCAATCAGTGCACAGCACAGAGGAGTGTCAAAAACGTCATCACTGAAGGTGCAGGGAATCTCATTGGCTGCTAAAATCACATGACCCTGTTACATGTATGTCACTGTATTTCCTTGTGAACTCCATTTGCAGTTCACTCTCTGTACTGAACGCACTGCTCTCTGTCAGTCTGCTTGTTTGAATGCATGCAGGCCCGCTATTTCTCAGTGATTTTAGACAGGAAAAGCTGCTAGTTAGCTTAGTTAGGGGTGGGTACAGCAAGCTTAGGGAATCATAGACAGCAATAGTTAGGTTTTTTTTTATTGTTGGCTGTATTTTTCCCATCTTTATTCTGAGTGCCAAAAAGTTCATTGTTCCAGTTTTGGGGGTACAACTAGTGCAGAAGACACCATTAGCAAATCTTAGAAAGAAATTGCTTTGAAATACTGGTTTCTTGCTGCAAATTTAATTGAGTGCCCAAAAGTACATTGTCCCAGTTTTGGGGGTACAGCTAGTACTGTACAGAAGACACCGTTAGCAAATCCACCCTGTTTCCCTTAAAAAATAAGACAGTGTCACATATTAATTTTTGCTCCTAAAGATGCACTATGTCTTATTTTCAGGGGGTGTCTTATTTTTCCACAAATAAATTATAGCATCCTATACTAGCGTATATATATATATATATATATATATATATATTTATATATATATATATATATATATATATCTATAAAGTTTAGAGTCATCCAAACCATAGGATATATGTATGTAAATGACATTTCATGGCAGCTGCAGTGACTTATCTCAAAGGATGGCAAATGTGACATGCTGGGACTTGTAGAACTAGAAGTCCCAGCAAGCCCCATCAGCCATCCTGTGAGATATGTGTGTGTGTGTGTGTCAGTATCATTGCTCTGTTCTCCCCCCCCTCACTCACTTGTACACTGTCTCCTGTCCTGGAATGTCTGGGAACTGTGGTGACATCACAGTCACATGAACTCCCTGCACAGGTCCTTCAACACTCAGGTGCTGCAATAATATGCCCCAGGGCTGTTTCTCGGGGTGAGCGGGGCTTGGGAACACCTGCCCCCTTCCTCCCCATTCTCTCTGCCCACCCTTAGGGACGGCCCTGTGTATGGGGAGCTGCAGCAATGATTTCTGCTATGTCTTATTTTCGGGGGTGCCTTATATTCGGGAATTCAACAAAATCTCTGCTATGTCTTACTTTTGGGGGTGTCTTTTTTTCGGGGAAACACGGTACTATAGATAGAAATCGTTTTCAAATACTGGTTTCTTGGGATGGTGCAGAGTCCAGATCCCCAACCTCGACGGGTAGTATCACGTGCCCAAGAGAAAGCAGGCCATTCTCAAATTAATTTGTGTTGGAGACCGTCAACACACAGGTCAGGAGCTGTGGATGGCTTTGCACAATCAGACCGACTAGTGGCTGGGTGCTAAGAACCTGGCGCCAGGCAAGGTGGTGTGCGACAATGGGAGAAATCTCCTTGCTGCCCTTAAGATCAGTAGACTTACCACATCCCTTGCCTGGCACATGTCCTGAACCTGGTTGTGCAGAAATTTCTCAAGCGCTACCCGGGTCTGATCTGTCTGCTGAGGATGGCTTGAGTTCTTAGCTCACATTTCCAGCGTTCATGTCCTGCTTCTGCACGAGTGGCAGCATTGCAGCGTCATCTGGGCCTCCCTGTCAACCATCTGATATGTGATGTGGAAACACGCTGGAATTCCAGCCTCCACATGCTCCAGCGATTGTGGCAGCGGCGTAATGCTTTGTGCAGTATGAATTGTAGTATGGCCTGACTAGCAGTGGTGCAGATCACAGGTTGTTGACCCATAGAGAGTGGAGGCAGGTGAAGGATCTCTCCACCATCCTTGACAATTTTTAAGATGCCACCAAAATGGTCAGTCAGGACGATGGCATTATCAGCATGACAACTGTGATCATATTTTTTCTGGAACAAGCGTTAGGCACTCTGCGGCAGCAGGTCCCAGCAGTGATGGAGGAGGAGGAGGCATACACAGAGGCAGACACTGAGCCTTACTCACCAGAGGATGTAGAATGCCCGACTGTTTCCCAATTTTATCGGTCTTCTTTAGGCGGTGGTTTGAGGTCCAGGGATGGTGCAGGACGGCAGTTCAGCTCACAGAGTAGAGCGCATGAGGCTCATCAGGGCTCTGGTGACGGTCAGGATGAGGAAGTGGAGGAGGATGAGGAGGAAGGGGTGAGCACCACCGATACCAATTACCCTTCAATGGTAAGAGGTTGGCACAGATTACAGGTGGAGGAGGAGGCGGAAGAGGAGAAAGATCCCGTTAGTGTCCCTTGGCCCCAAGGCTTGGGAGATCCCAGCAACATTTCACACATGATCTACACATCAAGGCAATCAAAGTGAACAGCAGTTACTGGGTGGCCACCCTCCTTGATCCATGTTAGAAATCAAAAGTGAGCCGTTTCCTTCCACCCACACAAATTGACAGTAGAATGCAGGGATTTGAGACAGTGCTCATTGACCAACTCGAGACATCTGTTGTGTTTTCTTCACATTCTAATGTCACGATGGAACAACGTCAGCAGCGTGACAGCAATAGAATGGCAAGTAGCCACAGCAGTAGGCAGTGTGGCAGAAACCTACTGGGTGACATTTTGCAATCCATGTTTACCACCTCACCAACGCCTGCAAGGTAGGGCAGCATTCAGACAAACAGAGACCGCCTTAAGACCATGGTCCATAACTACCTGGGACTCAACACCGATGTTTTTGGACTTAATCTGGACCCATTCAACTTCTGGGTGTCCAAACTGGATGAATGGTCTGAGCTTGCTCGACACGCCATAGAAGTTTTATTCTGCCCAGCAGCCAGCGTTAACTTGAAATGCACATTCAGCACAGCTGACAAATGTATCCATCTTTCCCCTGACAATGTGGATAATTTCATATTTATCAAAATGAATCAAGTGTGGATCTCTGAAGATTTTGTTGCCCAGGCTGCCGATGTCACCGTCTAGTAAACTGTAGCAGGTCTTCTTCACAATGTGAAATACATCAGTCCATCTATTAACATCAGCCATTCATCAGTCATCAGTCAGTCTGCCATAAGTCATCTATTAAGCGTTCCAGGGCCCCATACAGCCAAATCAAATGGGGTCCGCACCCATTACTAGTTCCTATTTTGAACATATTTGTGGGCCCCTTTTTGATTAGGGCCCCTGACAGGAGCACTGCCCGTACTGCCCTACTGGCCCCCGTGGTGGTAGCAGCCACTACGGGGCCCTGCATCCTGAGGTGTCCCAAAAGCCCCTATAACACATAATAAGACACCGGTATTGAAAATGGCACATGGTAACTGGCACGGGTGCCAATAGGGTAATACTCTCATCAGGGGCCCTAATCAAAAATTGGCCCACTGATATGTTAAAAAATAGGAACTAGTAATGGGTGGAGGCCCCATTTGATTTAGCTGCATGGGGCTTTAAAACGGTTAATAGATGACTGACGGCAGCAATGGCTACCACTGCATCCTCTTTAACTACGGCCCTGCAAGCTGAACCTCCATGTTCCCCATTGGGATGTTCTTGCTGCCACCACATTTATCACATGTTCTTAGGCCCTGGTGCAAAGAGTGATTGGGGGCTCCTGCCAGCTGCCATGTGCCATTTCCAATACCGGTGTCTTCTTATGTGTCAAAGGGAACTTGTAGCAGTTGCTAGCGCTGTACCTGCTATAGCTATGCTATGCTCATCTTTTCAGTTAGCCATTGAAAGGAATTAATTATTTTAGCCTCTCAATTTTTTTTCTGTGACTGTTAAAGCCTAATTGTCTTCACTAAGTTGTTCCACATATTCAGTTTACTGTTATGTATGGTAATTGCAGCTTCTACTCACCTGTATAGGTATAAAAATTAACCTGAATATCATCTCCCATTGACTTTAATGGGGTTTGAAATTCGAGTTCGACTCGAATTCAAACTTTTTAGGGTTTGCTCATCACTACTGTGGAGGCATTGAAGGGTAAAGGCTAGTTCACATGGCTTATTACCGACGTAATTGCGGGGACGGATTTTTCCCCTGCTATTCCGAGCGGGTGCCGTAGACGGATCATTATTCACGGCGCGTACACGCCGTAAATAATTGACATATCACTTTCTTCCCGCTTGGCGTATTCCCCGAGCTGAAATCCGTGCACAAATCAGCCGTGTGAACGGGGCCTAATAGAACACTTACAGCAACAGCCAATAACTTTTTCTCAATGTTTTTTTACAGTTGAAACTAGAAGTTTACATACACTATATAAAAAGACACATATGCAGGTTTTTCTCGCTATATGGCATGAAATCAAAATAAACCTTATCTGTTTTAGTTCAATTAGGAACCAAAATTATTTATATTTGTCAAATGCCAGAATAATGAGAGAGAGAATTTTTAAGGCATTTGTATTACTTTCTGCAAAGTCAAAAGTTTACATACATTTCATTTTATAGTATTGTCCTTAAATTATATGACTTGGGTCAAACATTTTGGATATCCTTCCACAAGCTTCTCACAATACTTGGTAGGAATTTTGGACCATTCCTTCTGACAGAACTGGTTTAACTAAACAATGTTTGCAGGTCGCCTTGTTCGCACCTGCCTTTTCAGCTTTGCACATAAATTTTCAATAAGATTGAGATCAAGGCTTTGTGAAGTCCACTCCAGAACATTGACTTGGTTATCCTTAAGCCACTTTGTAACCAGTTTGGTAGAATGCTTTGGGTCATTGTCCATTTGGAAAACCCATTTCCGCCTAAGCGTTAACTTCCTGGCTGATGTCTTGAGATGTTATTTCAGTATTCCCACATAATCTCCTTTCCTCATGATGCCATCTATCTTGTGTAGTGCACCAGTCCCTCCTGAAGTAAAACAGCCCCTCAATATGATGCTGCCACCCCTGTGTTTCACAGTTGGTATCCAAGATTCTCCCTTTTTCCTCCAAAAGTAACAATGGTCATTATGGTTAAACAGTTTAGTTTTAGTTTAATCAGACCACAGGACATGTCTTTAAAATGTAGGTCCAAAGACTTATGTGCATTCCTGTGTACATTTGCAAAAATTAATCTGGCTTTTACATGTTTCTATTGGAGTAATGTCATCTACCTGGCAAAGTAGGCTTTCAGCCCATGTTGATACAGTACTCGTTTTACTGTGGATAATGACACAATCTTACCAGCTTCCACCAGCAACATCACAAGGTCTTTTGCTTTTGTTCTTGGGTTGAAATGCACATGTTGGACCACAGCATGTTCATCTCTGAGATACAGAATCCGGCTCCTTCCAGAGTGGTATGATGGATGGTCATTCCCATGTTGTTTGTACTTGCATATAATTGCTTGTACAGATGAACGAGGCAATTTCAGGTATCGGGAAATTACACCCAACGATGATTCAGACTTGTGCAAGACCACAATACTCTTCTTGATATCTTGGCTGATTTCTTTATACTTTCCTAGGATGTTACAAACAGAAGCAGTGTGTTTCTGATGTGCTTTAAAATACATCCACAAGTGTGTCTCTTATTAACTCAGATGTTGCAAATAATACTATCAGAAGCTTCCAAAGACATTACCTCATCATATAGGCTATCCCAAATTGGTTAAAGACATAGTAATCCCAATGTTTGTAAACTTTTGACTTTGCAGAAAGTAATAAAAATGCCTTAAAAATTATCTCTCTCTTCCATTATTCTGGCATTTGGCAAATATAAATAATTTTGGTTCCTAATTGACCTAAAACTAGAAGGGTTTATTCTGATTTCATGTCAGATAGTGAGAAAAACATGCGTATGTGTCTTTTTATATAGTGTATGTAAACTTCTGGTTTCAACTATATTTTCCAAAGTGGACAATCCTAGTATGCCCCATGACCCGACACAGCTATTTTTCCACTATGGGGTCTGATCTATATCAGGTTGTTTTTATTGCCTGTTTAGGTCCATAAGTATATAGATTAAGCCCACTGTGGAGGAGGTATCTTTTGTGATACTTTCAACTAATAGAGTTATCCATTTGCTCTTCAAGGTTAACAAGAGTTTTCGACAATCAACCTCATTCATGGACAGTGCCAAACATGATGTAATTCCAGCGCTGGAAGCAGTACAAAAACATTAGGTGAACATCATGTTTTCTAATCTTAGGTTTTAACATATCTAAAATAATAGAAAGCAGCTTCTAGAATTCTATCCTGTAATTAGCTCTATAGAATTAGGAGTAGCATGGGGTAAACTACTTCGTTCCTTAATTCACTGCCAGCCAAACAAAACAGTTACAGTCTGGTGACAAACTCAATGGGCCTCATGTATCAAAAAGTGGCTTAGTTATCTATAGCAGCCAATCGTACTTCAGGCACATGTTTGTGTTTTATTTTGTCGCTATGAAAAATGAAACAGATTGTTTGCTGTTTGCACAAAGACGTGTTGATGGGATCTGGCAGGTTTCTCTAACATGTGATGTAAAAACGAATACGCCATGAAGTAGATGCAAGCAACCAATGGATGTTTGGACAATGCATTGGTCACAGTATCATGGCTTGGTTTCTTATGCTAGTGTGAACATAGCCTTAGGTAGTGTTTAAACATGGATTATGCTATTACTATGTTATGGTATTCCCACCAAAAACATTCTTATTTGAATAAAATTCAATCCCCCACAATATCACAGTTCGAGATAGTAAAATCATCAGAAAATGACCTACTGTTTTACTCAGAAAAAAAAATGGTTAAAGGGTTTGTGTCGCAATTATTTTTTTATGCAGTAATGTGTGTGTTTTCTATCATCTTTTTATTCTCAGTTGCTGTAATTTTAATTGTGAGCCTGTAAAGAGAGTTATACAGATTCCTGTGTGTGTGAGCCCTGCCCCCCTTCAGAGATAGTCCTCTGCTGTGTGAATTGCACAACACTCTGGAAGCTGCCATAAAGTAAACAATGTAGGTAAGAGAATTGAGACAATTCCCTTCTCATTAGCTTCAGTGAGATCCCTTCCAGCCCCCCCCTTCCCCCTGCTGTGAGCTCAGCTCTGCCCTATTGTCTGTAGGGAGCAGGGAACCATGATTGTGGAGCCCGGAGGAGCAGCTACTGAATGTCTGCTCAGCAAGGCTGCCAGAGAAGAAGCAGACAAGTGTCTGATGTGTCCTCGTTCCTCATAAAGTGATCGTGCTTTTGTCGCTAATGATTTTTGCACAATTAAAGATTTTTCTGCTAATTTTAGTCCTCTCACTTCTGACGTTAAAAATGCTTTTTTATAACGGATTTTGCCGCAACAATCTTTTTTTTTTTTAAACAGATTTTTGCTCTAAAATCCTTTTATTTACAGATTTTCACACTAATAAAATTCTCTTGCTTCTGACGCAAAAAAATTTCTTTTTTATGGTTTTGGCCCCTAAATTTTTTTTTTGGATTTTGGTGCTAATAAAGTTCTCTCACTTCTGATGAAAAAATTTCGACTCTTTAAGATTTTGAGCCAGCTCGTTCGCGGTGGATTTGCGCCAACCCGTTCCGGGGTTTTTGACGCCGATTTTTCCGGGGTTTTCGCGGCCGGTTTTTGCCCCAGACTCCTTCGCGGGGTTTTTTTGCGCCAGACTCCGTTGATCCCCGATTTTGCGGCAGACTCTGTTCGCTGCCGATTTTGACCCCAAAACTCCTTTTCGCTGCCGTTTTGACGCAAACCCCGTTCGTGGATTTTGGTTTAAAATCCGTTTTTGGCCCTTGGCCGATTTTGACCTAAAAATTGTCGTCCCGGTTTTGAACTAAAAATCCGTTGTGCCGATTTTGACGAAACTACGTTCGCTGTGATTTTGATGCAAAAGGGGGGAACCGGTTCTTTGCGGATTTTGACGTAAAACCGTTTTTTGTGGTTTTTGCCCAAAATATCCGGGTTTTTTGCGGAAATTTTGATGCTAAAACCCAGTTCTTTGGGTTTTTGACGCTAAAGTCGGTTCTTTGTGTTTTTTGACGAAAAATCCGCTTGTAGGGATTTTGACGAAAAAAACCCCATTTTGCTGGTTTTTGAGGGTTTTAAAATCCGATTCTTCGGATCAAACACGTATCAAAAATGCAGTGTGATTTCATTGCTTTTAAAATATGAAACCCAAGTATCTGTGTTCAGACGAGTGATTCCCGATGGGGTCTTATTGCGTCTTTCGGATCCCCTCTTTTGTATCCCGTTCCACGAATTGACATCGATTTTTGATCCCAAAGACGCAGCGGAGCCCAATTTCAAAATATTTGGGGAAATGATCTGCTGCATCCAACACACATTCAAAAACAGTAGCTGCGTGTTGGATACGTGTTGGATCGTTTTTAAAACCCATTGTTGCAGTGGTTTTGGGTCCCATTTTCTGATCCAAACACGGATCCATAAATGCAATAAGTTTTTACATCCCCCTTTTGTAGGGGGCGGGGTTTCACACGTTTTTTTCAACGTTTTTTGACCCCTAGGGGACAAAAAACTCAGTTTTTTGAAGGTTTTTAGGGTTTGGTTTTCAGGTGTTTTTTTGTCCCTGCGGGGGAACAGCCCCATGTTCACATGTGAATAGACAAATTAGTTCTTGGGTCTATGGACATTGGCCACTGTGGATACCTGTGGCAGGGATGCAGAAAATATGGGGCCCCTTTTCGCATATCCACGTGAAATAGAGTAAGGGTTTGTCCCAAACGGCGTTTTTTGGATGTTTTTTGGATCCGTTTTGAGTCGAAAGTGCTTTAAATTTAGGGGTCTTTGGATGCAAACCCAGCTGAGTTTTGGATCTTGTGGGATGGCGGGGATCGCCCCCCCTATTTTTTTAATAGGCCTCCTGTGCGTTTTTTTGGCCCAAGAATTGATTTGTGCCGAAAGACACAGTGAGACACACTTTTTGATTTTTTTTCTTGGGGGAACCCGGGGATGGTTTTTTAAAAAAATGCAAGTATAACCCCAATGTTTTTATTGATAAAGTTTTTGATTCGTTTGGGGACTGACGATGGCCCCAAAAATTTTCCCAAAAAAGCGTATGTAACGGGAGTCAAAACGCCTTTGTAAACTCCCAAAATGAAATCACAATTTCACTCTGGTTATTCCTTTTTCAGCTATGGTTCACAGCAGCTCTGTATGGTTTCCTAAATCACAAAAAAATGGAGATTCTAGAGAGTCTACAATCCCATCCCCCTCCTTATGCACACAGGGAGGTGGAGGCATGTGAGGTCCCCACCAGACCAGCCCACATTTACAGCAAGACATAATTCATCCTCTTTGTACATGAGACAAACTCTTTTATTCTTGGATGCACTCTCTCTGGTGACTAAGAGTGGGAAATTTTGAAAATTATTATGCATTTTTTAATATTTACCACAAATTGAATGAAAGAAAAAAATATACTAAAAATGTTGACAAAAATGAACACACAATATTTCATCAATAAAAAAAAAAAAATTTTGATGACAGATTCCCTTTAAGAAAAAGAATAAGAATCAGTATCTTGTCTTAGTTCGTAAAAAAAAAAATGGCAACAGATTCCCTTAAAGTTAAGAATTATTTTCAGGGAGAGTTGACATGATGTAAATCCAATTTGAAGTATAAGCCATTCCATCTCTACTTCCCTTCCCTTCCCCTCTCCTCCAAACAACAGTAACTTAAAGGGGTTGTCTAATTCCTTTAAAAAATTAATAGGTGGCCAAAAAAAAAAAAAAAAACCTACATTCACTTTCCTCCGATCTGTAGTTACTGCCAGGGCCGGACTGGGAATAAAAATCAGCCCTTGCACTAAGCCCCCAGCAACCCACATACATTATCCGCTTACAAAATTTCCCTTGTTCTCGCACCTCGCCACTTTCTAAAATAAACTACATTATAAAGCTGCTTTCACACGGAGCATTTTTGGTGCGTTTTTGATGCGTTTTTGGTGAGTTTTTGTGCAGAGAGGCAGAGCAGTTAATGCTGTACATTTCTGCACAAAAAAACACATCAAAAAATGCACCAAAACTGCTCTGTATGAGAGCCCCCTATATACAAGCAAGAAAGAAACAGTGGTGCAGAGAAACCCCTCATCAGAGTCAGGTGTGCACTTGCTTTACAATCCGGGACAAGCCCACACTGACACTACATAAGCACCAGCATAACCTACAACCCCACCAATCACATCACCAGTAGTCAGGTCACCATCACATGGATACAGCACTGATTCAACATAGAAGTAAAATGACCCCTGACAGCAGGGACTCACGGGAGACGTCATCTCTGATGGGAGTTGTCTTCTTCTCCTTTTCTTCTCCTTCTGGCCCAAACCTCCATGATGTCTTCCCTGATGAGTTTTTTTCCTTCCATTTCTTTCTCTGTCCGGGTTACAGCATGCAGTGTTTTTCTAGTGGTCCACTACTCGTCCCTGTAGAATTTACCACAAATACATCTAGACTCCTCTCTTTACCAGCACTTTCCTATTCAATTCCCCAAACAGCGGATGTTAGCCCCGAAAAATTAGAAATTACAAAATGTCAGATAAGTGGCATGTAAATAGGTAGACCCCCATTAGGCAGGCAGGGCCAGTATGTAGGTAGGCAGGGCCAGTATGTAGGCAGGCAGGGCCAGTATGTAGGTAGGCAGGGACAGTATGCAGGCAGGCAGGGACAGTATGCAGGCAGGGTATTATATAGCCAGGCAGGCAGGGTATAGGTAGCCAGGGCAGGGCATCATATAGCCAGGGCAGGGTATAGGTAGCCAAGGCAGGGTATGGGTTTAACAGGGCAGGGTTTTAGGTAGCCGGGGGCAGGGCTTTCATTAGCCAGGGCAGGGCTATTATAGGCAGCCAGGGACAGTAAGTAGTTTAAAAAAAAAAATAGAAAAATAATACTCACCCGCTGTCCCCTCCTCTTCACCTGCTCCGCAGCGGCCGCTCTCAACCGAGTGGGGGCCGCGGAGCAGGCGCGCGATGACGTCATCACATCGCGCGCCTGCCCTGCGGCCTCCTGGGAGCTGAACAGACGGGCTCAGAAGTTCCCAGCTGTTCAGCCTCGGCCGCTGCTTGCACCGCGCGGTGCAGGCGGCGGCCATGATGGCTGCATGGCTGGTGCGACCTTTGCGGCCCCTGTCACGCGCCTCAGACCGGCGCCGGGACTCGGGGCCTGCCGCGTGGGAACACCGTCCTCCTCAGTGGGCGATCCGAGCCGGCCCTGCGGCCCGGACCCCTGCAGCCCACCGGGCAAATCTCCGGTTTGTCTTATGGGCAGTCCGGGCCTGGTTCCTGTGCTGGGTCTCTCTGGGAACATCACTGCTACAGTTGCTGATTGGCTACAGCAGTCACATACCTTTGCTTACATCACAATTTGGAGTTGTTCACTTCCAAACAGTGATGTAATTGAGGGACACATGACTGCTGAAGCCAATCGAGGGCTGCAGCGGGGACATTACAGTTCAGAAGTAGAAGAATGTAAAAAAAAAAGACCAGAGAGAACAGAAACGGGGATCGAAGGAAGGCAAGTATAGGATTAAAAATTTTTTTAATTTGGCCATCTTCAGCTTAGATATGTTGTGTTACTGTACCGATTGCTGAAGTGTCTGTGTAGTTTGGCAAGCATGGGTAGCCCAACTGGTAGATGAAGGTGAATGAAGAATAAATGGTTTTATGACTAGGTTGTGGCTGGTTCACCATGGTCGCATGAAATCACGCCATGTGATGTGCGATTTTTGATGAGCCCCTACTACCACAATGTATGTGTGCAGTAGAAACAGAAATACAAGAAGGAGCTGGGCATCAAGAATTGTGAAGAGGAAGCTAAGGCTATGGAGAAAGACAAGCCATGAACTGTGAGACTACAAATTCGGCCATGAATCCCAGTAATGACCCAAAAAAAGTGGCAGAGAGGGCAACAGTACTTGGGATCACCTACTGATAGATTGTGAGCTCCTGAGGCAAAAGGTGAGACATTTGTATGTGAGAGAGAGCAGTCAGAGAGAGTCAGCCACAAGGCTAAAACACTAATATTTCAGAAGTGTAGCTTCTAGGTGAGTAGTGCTGGTGCAAAGACTGTGACATCATGTCCTCGGTGCAAGGGTCAAGTATTAGGACTGTGACATCATACACTTGGCTCACAGGTCAGAGTTAGGGATTGTATGCCACCTTGTCCATGCCACAGGAAAAAGGGGCCTTAGTCAGTGCTAAGATAACTACTACATCAGGACCTCCAGGTGTTACTGTTATATTAAGTTTTGCATTTCAAGTGGGAACCACATAGGTGTCTTGTAACCACCAAGGGTCAACCAACTCAATGACTGCAAGGTGCCCAGGTCCAGTGGCTGCAAAACAATCTCAATGGCTCCCATTTACTAATGTGGTTGCATCAGAAAAGTGTCTTAAAATGTGCAAAAAAGGGGTGCAGTTTTGCGCAGCATATCCCAGCTTGTCTCATACAGATTTATTATGTGCTTAAGAGGTTTTCTCATGATGCAGTTTTACAGTCACAGCCAGCTTTTCTCCTACTCTGCCTCCGTAAGACTGTGGGTAGCTCTTTAGCAGAGATTAGCATATTTAGCTTCTCTGTAACTACATGACACATTACAAAGACGCAAGTGCAGGAGATTTAGGGGACATGTATGAAAACTGTCTTGGTCTAAGACTTTTCTTGTTGCCTATAGCAACCAATCAGAGCGCCCCTCTCATTTTCTCAGAGCACTATATGAAATGAAAGGGGAAATCTGATAGGTTGCCGTGGGCAACAAGGAAAGTCTTAGACCAAGACAGTTTTCATACATGTGGCCCTTAATCTTCAGTAAACAAAGCTACAAGTGCTCTGAGGAATAATAACAATTGCTTATCTGTAAACAAAAGCTAATCTTGTTAGTGATAAAGACTCCAGCATTAGCCACTTTGATGAATCTGGTGCATTCTTAGACTGCATGCCTAAGTTTACGCTGTCTAACTTTTAGGCAGTGATAGTAAACGAGGGCCAATGAGAGCAAAGTGCTCCTGCACATAGCCATCATCATCCCATAAACATCGTCACCCTGCAATTTGGGATTTACTACTTAACCACCACAACCATGTTTTCAGTCCCATGAAACAGCATCAGCATAATGTGCCGCATAAACAGTGCCAGTACAGTGCATACATATTCAGCAGGCTTACTGTAGTGGGACTTGCCATCAACCTTTTAGAAGACATTACATTCTACAGGTATAAAAACTCCTGATGTAAATGCTAAACATATCCATAGAAATAAATGGCCTGACGGAGGACAAGAGTATATCCCTTTAGCCTCTGTTTGGCTTGCATATGTCTGTATACCACAAGAAAAGCATAGAATTAAGCAGGAACCTGAGCTATTCTATAAATAATTGTCACGGGTGGTCCCGCAGCCCCTCGCCCGGGCTGCGGGCGCACTCGTGCTGTCACCTGCCGGGTCCCCGCGGCCCCTGCCGGTCCCGCGGATCGGGTCCCGGCTTCCCCTTACCTTCCTGCGCTCCGAGTCCCTTTCCCTCCTCCTGGCCGGCCGGCTTGCGCGTGCCGCGCCTTAGGCGCAGCGCGCGCCGCTCTCGGGGATTTAAAGGGCCAGTACGCCCATTATTTGGTTTAAGGGCTGGCAGGTGACCCTAATTTAACCCCCTTCCTTCGGGTCACCTTTGCCGGGATCTTTAGTGCCCTACTGCCTTTAGAGAAAGCTTCTTCTGTCTCGTTGCCTGACTTCGTTTTTCCAAAAATTTTGCCCTGTTCCT